>JBBPUA010000064.1:0-10197 GCA_038094355.1 Afroboletus lepidellus | reverse complement strand
AAAGTTGAACGCGGCGAGGCCGCAGGCGGAGACGCCCTGCGCCGTGAACTGGCTGGTGCCTGCGAATGAGACGATGTGGTCGTTACCCAGCGTCAATACTTGCGTGGACAAGGGCAAGTCGCCGAGGACGCGACTGTCTGCCAGGTATTTCGGCACAGAGAACTGGGACATGCCGCACAAGAACTAGGAGCGACGAAGGTCGAGGGCGACTGTGAGATTCAGGTTTTTGGAAGGCGGTGAACGCGACGCTGTGAGATGAATGCGAACATGAGGCCCCTTTTCAATTCTGTACAAATAGTCCGAATACAAGCGACAAATGGAAATGCATACGAAAACTAAGTATCAAAGCCTAAATAAAAGCAACCATCCCAGAAATGCAGCATCATAAATCGAAGACACGACGGAAACCCAAACGCAGCTACACGACGCCCAACACGACCGTGGCTCTCAAACTGACCTCCCTCGGCGCAGGCACGGGTACCTTGACCGGCTGGCCGTCCGCCCCCACCTCGCCCATCTCCGACTCCAGCGAACTCGACTTCCAGCCCCAGCTCTGGCTCACGGAAAACACATCTGGGACGCTCGTGAAGCGCGTGATCCACGACCCCGTCGGGCTGGTACAGGAGACGGAAAAGTAGGCGGAGACGGAGGACCGCGGGTCCCTGTAGGGCTGCGTGGGTGAGACCGGAGGTGCTGTCGATGGAATAGCGTTCTCCGTCGATTGGTATGGCGTGTGAGTACTCGAACTGGGCGGCGGGGAAGAACCGGGGGTCGCACTTCGAATTGGTTGCAAGGAGGGCGAGTGACGGACAGTGGGCGACGAAACCGAAGCGGAAAGTATCTGCAGTGGAAGCGAAGGTACCCTGTTGTGATTACGCTCACCTCGAGCGCCGGTTACTAGTAGCGCTGGCGCAGAAGAGGCAGGAATGGGATCGAGACTTGATTGGCGGTGTAGATATATACCAGGTTGGATACCCTTTTTGCGGACGACCTGGACATATACGTTGAACAAGTTGCCAGCATACCAGATCGTATGTGAATGTAGCCGAGACTTTTCCTTGAGTGCGAGAATGTCCCAAAACTCGACTGCAAAGCGACATGGAGGATACGGAGACCAGCGCGCCTTGCCTGTTGCATCGCTAGCGACGCACTCAACGGCGGTCTTTCGTTCTGCCTTGAGCCCGAAAAAGTTTGCTTCAGAAGTCGCGACCCGTGACGGCGCTTTAGGGTCGTTTGGAGAAGTAGATAGATCAAATAATTGATCCATGGATGCACCATCAATGCCGTTGCTATCGCCAATGCGAACCGACGAGTCCTGTGCGACAGGGTAATAAATCTTGTCCTTCTCGTTCACGGTGGAAGGTTGCTTGGGTGATTCCGAAAGTCGTGCAAGAATGTTGGTAGTGGTGACGCAGATCCCTAGTTCCTTCTCGCGCGCCGGAGATGGACTGGATGAAGGCGACGAGTTGCTTCGCGGCCTCGTGATGATGCGGCAGCGAAGTAAGGACTGTGTCCAGTGAGCGTCTTGTAGAACGGATATAGGTACAAACGGTCGTCCGGTCGTCGGAGAAATGTCCTGCGAGATTGCAATGATATCGTCGACGAGCTGATGGGCGTATCAGTAAAGCGTGTTGAACATATGAAAGATATCAATACCATATTGGTATAATAGATTCCATCGCGAAACATGATCTCCCAATCCTTTTCCTCTTCTTCGTCGATTCCTTGCTTTCTTCGAAGTTCGACAACGGTGCGTGCCAAGTCATATCGTTCACGCTCGCCCCAGACGAACAAGGCGTCTGACGAGACGAGTTCCCGTATCCAGGCGGACGTCAGTCCACCTCTGGCCCAGATCAGGGGAGTGCGATACAACGTCGCGACGCATGTCTCGTCTGTGGACGGCCGAGCTGGTAATGTGTCTGCGCGGCGCCGAGAGACCGAGGGATGGGTAGGAATCGGCGCGAGTGGCAAGTCTCTCGGCCGCGTGGGTCTCTCCTCATGCATGAGCATGTCTGCGCCCCATCTCGCAAGCCAACATGCGGCGGCTTCTCCTATCTTGTCCGACACAGCGCCATAATTGAAGGAGCGTCGCGAGGCTCTCGGTGGCTCTGTGGGTTCCGATTCCGAATCAGATTCTGCCGGGTCTTCCTTTTGTACGTCAAGTTCGTGCAGTTGGTCAGCCAGGACATCATGGGAGTCCGAGGAGGGAGGGGTGTCAAGGATCTCTGCAATGTGCTCGAGACCGACTGCAGCGTCAGGATCGTGTTCTGTAGGAAAGTTGATGTGTGAGCCAGTGGCGAATTGGAGATACTGGATGACTGTGTCAGGGCCGACGGTGTTGAGGATGTAAGTGAGGGCCTGAGCAGCGATCGAGGGTATGGAGAGGTAGATGGATGTCGCAAGGAGGGAGAGCAAGAAAGAGGGCGTCGCGGGATGGTGACCAGGGGGGACATCTGACGGCGGGGCCGGGCCGGGAAAGGATGGAGTGAGAGGATGGACCTTGGAAGGAATGAGCGCGGGAGACACGTGGAGAGGAGGACCACCGCCGTAAAGCCGAGCGATGCATATCCTAGAAACGACAGTCAGCGCTAGTCGGCTGTATTGGGGGGAGTGGACTTGCTCGAATGCTGTCGACGGGTAAGCGAGATGATAAGACAGGCGAGCGACCACGCACCTGGACGGGTTATGTTGCGGTCGTCAAAGACAATGTCGACATGCTGGAGGCCAGACGAGTCGGCCGACTCGAGAAAGCCGGCCGTAAAGAGGGAACTGAAGAAACCCTGTGGAGAAGTGAGCGCCAATGCTAACTGGGCAAGCGCGGACGCACAGATTGGATGAGGACGATTCTGTGGAGCTTGTAGCGGGCGATCCAGGTGCCGCAAACGTTAAGGACGACATCCGGGGTGCGTGCGTGTACGAGGGAGTTGTAGATGTGCTGCTGGATGTCGTGCGGGGAGAGGGTGGGAGGGGACATGGCACAAGCGACGCCGCCCAGATCCTCCCAACAGACTCGCACCGAAACACACATGACCTCGAACGCTCCGCCTTCAAGTTCTCCCTTTGACCATCTGGACGCCCTCGAGCTCGGCAGCCTTGCTCAAAGACCCCCAATCGCGAAATACGATTCCTCCCCACCATCTGCACTCCAAGTTCCGTGTGTCATATTCGGTAGACACGATCGAGAAGAGCGTAGCAAACCACGAGTGTGTGGTCCCATTCATTCCTGTGCTCCGCTCCGGCGCAGACATGACCATGATGTCAACGATTCTCATCGACACCTGTACCGCCTGGCACGTACGATTGCCCCAGGTTATTCAATTCATCCAGAGTCCTCATTTCCCCTCGGATTCAAACACACCACAGCGTACCTCCCAGCACGGCACCGAACAATTCTGCGAAGTTCTTCACGAATGTTGACAGCGACATCCTTGCAGCCCAATACCGCAAGCACCCCCACTACCTAGACCGCGAGTATCTCACCGTGATTTTCAGGCACTTCGACGATCGGATGACACCCTCCACTTTGGTTATGCCAGGGACGAGACCCGCATCATTGGGCAGGAGCAATTTGAGACCAAGTCACCCGATCAAGTGTACTGCGACTACAAGGACGTGCCGCAGCTCAATCTCGAGGGTGAACGCACCGCCTCGATGTCCTGGAAGGAAAGCTCCCGAACCTCACTGATGTATTTGAATGCCCTGCACTCATCTCTTTCATGTACCCCGCGACTCTGCCACTACACTCTGGCCCACATATGACGCTCACCCCATATTGGAGATGATTTCTGGAGGGAAGACTGTATCACCCCGAGCTTTAGTAACTTTCATACGTCTCCAGAGAGATAGTGCTATTAGAACGCAGTAAATTGGGGACACGGTTAGTTTGGTTTAAGTGTTTGACACTACGAATACTGGTATGTATTCTATTGACTGCTCGTCTTGGAGTATCTACCTCAACAGGCGACATTATCACGAGACCCAAATGCGCTGGGATCTCCCCTTCAATGTGCTGGTCGTTGCGTGGGCATCGTGGTACTGAAGAAGGATTTGGTCTGCGGTGTACTTCAACTGGAAGCAGGGTATCGAATCTTAGGACTGTGTATACGAGTTAATGCAACCGCCAAATGTATACAGGAAAGGACTTGCCAAGTGACTCGCGACTTATTCGGATCCAATTCGCTGATCCGCCTGGCGTGACCGTGGACCCGTTTTTTGAGGAGAGCGAACGAAAGTATGCCAGATGGAGGACCCCGCGCGTAACCGGGATGAACGTCCACCGCGTCCAGAATTGATCCCCGACAACTTCAAGTATGTGACTGTATGTTTCCTGCAAGGCTCAGTAGAGTACATGCGCAAACCGGTAGCATTCGCGTGTGAAGATATTGTACGTCGGGTTCGTCAACGATAATGCCGCAATGATGTCGAAGACATCAAGAAGCTCGGGAAGCCCGAAGGTCCAGGTCGTCGTGCGTAGGATAGAGGGCGAGGGTCCTCCATCTTCCCATTCGCAGACAGCCACCTCGTCCGTGGCAGCAGCCCAGGGGAAGCACCACGACGGTCTGCCTTGAAAGCGTCCAACCTCGAGGTATGTGCGTGGGGTTCTCCATGGGTTCACCTTCTGGGCCCCGTGCAAGAGGGACGACGTCCAAAACCAAAGAGTCGTGCTCGAAGCACCGAAGGAGGCGTTTGCACAGAAGCCACGCCGTACGTGAGGTCCTTGCGGAGAGCGCGAAGCACTTTGCAAAATTCGTCGATTGTGTATGTATCAGGACGAGGAGGTGCCAATAGCTGTATGATATCCATGGATGAGTGATGATCGATAGGGGCGCCGAGAAAAGACAACATGCGTAACTAGTAACATTGTGAGCATAGGCAAGCCTGCAAAGAATCTGCTGAGAACAGCCTTGTTCATGTTTGCGGCATGCCTCCAACTCAAGCACTAGAAACCCGAGATCCTATGCAAGTACCCTCGAGTTTTGGTATGCCACCCAGGCGTGACGTAGTGTGCTTCAAGTAGAGGCTTTGGAACTATGCACCAGAGTCAAAGAAAACGCAAGGCCTGGATAGAAGCGATGTAACGCGATGGTAAGGTGAATGACAGAATATCAACACTGGGAACTCAACACTGCGTTAAGGTCCCGAGTACACTAGAGAGAAGGGTAGAAGAAAACGCGGGCGACGCTTCTCGGTTACGATGGACAGCTGTCTGTGCGATTCTGGAAGCATGCTGGCGGTGGTGACACAGATCCCAAGTTCTTTTCCGTGCACCAGAGATGAGCCAGACGAAAATGAAGGGTTGCTCGCGGCCTCGCGATAATGCGACAGTGTAGCAAGGACTGTGTCGCTAGTGAAAGTATTGCAGGTACAAGTGGTTGCCTGGTTGTCGCAGAAACTCGTCGGCGCATTGCAATCTTACACGAGGCGTATCAGCAGGGCCGCATACGGGGTCCACGAAAGATAATTTTTGTGTAGACCCAATCGTATTCCTCTTCTTTGTTCCTTGTTTTCTTCATAGTTCGACGAAGTCATACCGCTCACGCTTGATGAGCAAGACGTCGGACGAAACGAGCCCCGTAACTAGGCGGCTGCCTAGCGTTGCACATCATAGAAACGGCAGTCAGCGAGCTTTGCTGGAGGTTCGCGAGACGAGGGGCCTACCTGTTACGATGACCGGTCGCCAACGACGATGTCGGCGTGCCGGAAGGCGGATAAGTTGACCGACTTGATGGGCAGACACGGATGCACGGATTGGATGAGAATCCTGTGAAGCTTGTTGCGAGTGGCACCATTGAACTTGACGTTAACCATGCAGCCTGCCAGATTCTCCGCCCTGTCCTCCTCCTCGGAACACCTCTCGCCGACAACGTCCTCGCCCAGATTCTCCCTTTCATCTGCATCCACCACCCTCGTACAACACAAGAATCGGCCCAACATTTATGATCGCAACCTCAACAAGACCCGTACCGCAGAAATATCCGCATCTGCGTTTGCCTTTCTCTTCTCTGAGATGGTCCAATACACCCAGAAACGCGTCAGTGGCATAAACGACCTCGAACGCCGGTTTGTGTATCGCCTTTTCTCTCGTCTTTCGTTGACCGTCTGGCAGGCTCAACATTCTCGGATACCGCGTTGGTGTGCGCGTCCTCGAGCTCATGGTCTGGCGTGCAGAATCTTCCTCAAAGACACCAAAGCGCGAAATACGGTTCCTCCCCGCCCTCATGTCTATCCACACGCAGGTATGGCGTGCCGTGTTCGGTAGACCCGCGGACGCGATCGAAAAGAGCGTAGAGAACCAGGACGAATGTATGTCCACATTCTTTGATGTGCCCCTTCTTTGACATGTCCGCAGACATGATCATCGACAACGATCCTCTCCTTGAACGTCACATATCTGTACCGAGAGACCTGTCTACCCTCAGCTGCTCGTCCTTTACTGCAGGCATCGTCGAAGCCGTTCTCGACGGCCTCGGTTTTGTAAGTTCCCTCGTATTTTCATGGACTGTTCTCATGCTTCCCAGCCCGCCAGAGTGACCGCCCACAACACGCCGACCCAGCAATATCCGTCCCGCACCACCATTCTGATCAAGCTGGAGCAGTCTGTGTTGGAGCGAGAGCAAGTACTCAAGTAACACTCTTGTTGTCGTACATATCACGGTCCTATCTTATCTCTCGGGTTGGCATGAGACACTTGAAATCTCCAGTGGCCATCCTGGTATTCTAGAGCACTGCGCTTCTCCGCAACACCCCCCTCTCCCAAGAGACGACCGTGAAGAAAAAATCCACTCCAGGCTGTTGCAAATGATCGAACAATGAGGGGCGCCGAGGATCTCTATGGTATGCTCGAGACCGACGGTAGCGTGAGGATCGCGTTCCGTAGGAAAGTTGAGCAGCGAATGAAAAGGTAGATGGATGTCGCAAGGATGGACAGTAAGAAAGAGACCGGGATGGTGCTGGTAGGCGAACTTTGAAGATCTACGACCGAGGCTACGGGCGAAGGAAACAACGAAAAGAGAAACGCGAAGAGGAAAGCAAATCAACACGGTCCTTCGGATCCTCCAAGGTTTAGTAGAATCGCGGTCATGCACCGCAAAAGAATGGAGTTATTTAGTACTAATGTACGCGTTACTTTCTTAGTGCGCAATTTACATTTCATGGGCGAGGCCCAACTCAAGTCATACGACACCATCCTTCACAGCCTTCCAGGATGCTCTGGAAGTGATGTCTTCCCACCATCTACCACGAGTGAGTTAGAACCACAATGATGCAAGGATCCAATAACCCTACCTGTGGACATTTGGATGATTGGAAAACTCCTCGATTTTTATATCACTAGCTGCGATAATGGCACCATTGGGCAGGTGAAAGAGGTCCGCAAGAGTAACCTCCTAGGTCCAAAGTTAGCGTGCTGAAACTATGATAGCCTGCAGCACGAACGTCTCCAGCGAGATATTTCTGTTTGGCGAGGATGACTTCGTAAACATCCAGTTTAGCATTGAGCTGAGCTAGGAGCGACTTGACGCGAGCTTCGTCCGTCTTTCCGCCAGACCAACTGTGAGGTCATCTCAGATCCCCATCGAGTCAATCGGGCTTCGACATACGTGGTGAACTTGAGTTCCCAGGCAAGACCCGACGCAAAAGGGTCGTAGTTAAACGATTCAATGGACGCGGCCTGCTCGAACAAAGCCAATTTCTTGAGATCTGTTGGGATTAATGCAGTGCCCTGTGAAGCATATTTGGTCGCGATGTATCGAGCAATCGCGCGCGACTCAAAGAGAACGAGGCCATCATCGTCCTGTCATTTTGTATTAGTGCTCAAAGTCAAGTGTGACGCTCTCGTTGTACGTACAATGTATGGAACTTGTCCGAATGGTTGGTTAGCAATGAAACCAACCCCTTTGTGCTCGCCCTTGACGAGATCCACCAGATGGAACTCGAAGGGTACATTCTTTTCCTTGAGGACGACTGCCACGCGAAGTGTGCAGGTAGATGTGGGGTAACCGTACAATTTCAAGACCATTTTACTCTGCAGTAAACTTTAAGACCGAAGTGAGGAAATGTGTATCGGCCATGCCGCCTCGACCTTTTTATTGCAATCTTGTGAGGCGGACATTAATTGTTGCCTCACGAATCGGTTGCGCCAGCACAGTAATCAGCTGACAGAGCTAAGACTAATCCTTGAGAAACCATCATTCAGAGAAGCTGATACTGTACAGCCGAGACGAGCAAGGCCCTGAAACAAAGTCATTGATAGAGATAGGCACATCAGACTACTTGATTCGCCCCAGGATGAACAGGTATACACTGGTGCGTGGGCAATCGGTGACCGCCGATAGTGCTAATATGGACTAAAAGCATCCTATCTCAAGTAGCTAGTTACAAATACGCTGATGTTCGGTCATAACATACCTCTAGCAGTGAATTAAGCCGAGACGAGGTTAGTCATTGACACGATCATATCGCTCGTGTCAAAGGCTGTTCATGCTGCGGACATCAGTCTTTTGCGAAATTCAGGATGGAACTCGCGTCCATCTCTTTCTGAGGGCTTGAGCATTAACAGCATCAAAGTTCGAATGGACGTTGGACAACTTGCCAGTGACTATTGTTGTGCCACATCATCGTAACCATTCGCTGTCGTCATCCTTTTCTGCTGTCGTTAGCTTTGTAATTCCAAGTCAGCGTATATGCATATAGACAATAAGGATTGCACTCCCATTTGTCGTGCATAAGACGGCAAGTTGGAAATAGACGGATGAAGATGATATTCGTAGAGAACAAATTGCACAGAGCTTCCTCGACATTCACCTCGCCGGTCGCATCGTCGACAACCCAGCTCGGTACACACGCATCTTCCTCAAGTTGTTGTCCCATTCTGCCACCGTCGTTCAAGTTCGTCATTCGTCGCGCTCACGACCTAATCACGGCGCGCCTTGGAAGCCTCGGACCAGATCACTTCTGCCTTCGTTCTCGTGTCCACTGGCCCACCCACCATCGCTGTAGTTCCAGGGGTCACTGATCATTTCGTCCGTCGTCCGCTCGGAAGGCGCGGGCGACGCACCTCTGCAGGCCGGCTGAGCACGGTCGGCTTGATGTATAGAGAATTTTTGCAGTACTTGTCACTACGACCCTCTTCTCGATTAATACCTATGACTCACATACCGCCTCCGCCACGCCCGCCCGGGGCGCTGGCTCCATACCCTCATTTCCGTCGACTCGGGCGCTGCTTGGGCTTCCGTGTGTACTGGATCATCTCAGTGAGCGAAAGGCGCGAATATCTCTGCGGTGCAGATCTTGTTGGGGCTGCGATAATTTGGGTCGATCCCTGTGCTGTACGAGGGCCACCGTGAACACGAATAAGAGGGGGATCTTGGCGACTACGTCGGTGAAAGGTGTTCTTAAGAGAGGAGACGAGGACAGTGAATGTGGATGGACAGCGTCAAATTGGAAGCAGAGTTACGACATCGCTTTTCACTTTCAGACTCCCGCATGATAGCAGCGCATCCACCCCGGGTCCACATACTTTCCATCGCTGAGTGATTGATCAAAATAGGGCAGAGGAGGCGACGAACAACTCTCACATGAGCGGATGAGAATAAAGTGGCGGCGGCGACGGACGAGCGATCGGGCTCGAGGCGGCCGGGTGAGGCCAAAATGATGCAGTAGAGGTGGGGAGGCTTGACTTGATGCGAGGAAGGTGTCAAGGAGGTGGGAGGACAACGACGCAGCCCCTGCCAGTGTCACAAGAACGAACTCAGGCTCGCATTGGAAGTTGCTGGCATCCGCGTCTTCTCCAACTTGAAGCCAAATACAGTCATCCACCGGCAAATGCGTCACCAAACAATCGAGTGTCTCCCAACACGCAACAACACAAATTTTCGTGGATCAGAGAAGTAGATCATGTTAGAAATATGCATCTAATTGTGAGAATTAAATTTTGTGAGGATCCGTATGGCGGATGTGCAGCTACAGTGCATGAAAATTATCGGCCATAATCGCGTGCCCACCAGCAAGTGCGTCACTCCAAATTTGGCATATCTGAAGTATCATTATGGCCTGCTTCTTTTGCGAGATGGACTTGGCATTTTCTATCGGATGGAAAATTTGCATTCGTCTCATGGCCTGCTCTCAATGTTGCCACTTGCTCTCCATTCTATGCATACCATATCAGGTTAATCAATTGCAATAAACAAAGATTAGATT
>JBBPUA010000063.1:0-41098 GCA_038094355.1 Afroboletus lepidellus | reverse complement strand
GAGGATGGCGCGGAGGTGGTTCTCATATTGGGATGCGTGGCAAGCTGCAATGGTATAGTGCCCCGAATTATGCGGGCGAGGAGCAATTTCGTTAACGTAAATTGTGCCTGAAGCAATTATGAGTGACTGGATGTAGAGGCATGAGTGAATCCATTGTGCGTCGTACCATCTTGCATAAGGAACATTTCCGCACCAAAGACACCAGCACCTTGAAGTGTCTGGATGGCAGACTCAGCGACACGCTGCGCACGGGAAGCTACAAGGGGGTCACTGCTCCGGAGAGGAGCAAAAACCAGGTGGCAGATGCTGTTCTTATGGATGGTTTCCACAGCGGGGTAAGATACCACATCTCCGTCTGTCGTACGCACAACCATGACTGCGATTTCTTTGTCAAAGGGAACCCATTTTTCGGCATATAACGGCCGATTCGAGAGTGCTTGCAGGGCAGCTTCTGCTTGATCGAGTGTTCGAACAGTGAAGTTTCCACGTCCATCGTATGCGAGCGTCCGGCTCTTGAGCATGAAAGGGAGACCGAGTACAGCAGCGGCCGCTTTTATCGACTCGATTGTCGGTTCAACTTCGATGAACTCGGACACTGGGCAACCATTTGCTCGCAAATACGTTTTCTGTTCGAACTTGTCCTGGATGACAGCAATCGTGGAGGGACTGGGATGAATGACGGCCCTCGTCCCGGTTGTAGACTCGATCTCCTTCAATACGGCAGCGTCAACATGCTCTATCTCCACTGTGATGACGTCGACCTTGCGGGCGAGTTGTCTAATCTTTTCTGGATCGGCAAACGAGCCGTCGATGTGAGTGAGCGCGGATGAACGGGGTGCGATGACCTGCTTCG
Organism: Afroboletus lepidellus; assembly: GCA_038094355.1. Classification (NCBI taxonomy): domain Eukaryota; kingdom Fungi; phylum Basidiomycota; class Agaricomycetes; order Boletales; family Boletaceae; genus Afroboletus; species Afroboletus lepidellus. Next base: position 40,245 of record JBBPUA010000063.1, on the reverse strand, counting down.
CTGGTGCTGAATCACCAACATCAAGAATAACAACATCGATATTGAGTAGAGAAGCAGACGCTGCGAGCATGCGGCCGAGCTGACCGCCCCCTGTCGGTATTAAACATGTCAGATGCCCCGCGTTGGATGAATATGACGATCTGAGAGCAGTAGTGAATATATCGTGGAACATTTCCAAGAACAAAAAGGCTCACGCGCACCAAGGACACCGACGATCTTGCTGCCCATCCTCTTGGTCGTGGAGGAAGCGGGGAAGATCGGCAATCCCGGTATGAGTCGAGTCGTGCTGACCCGATAATGACATAAGCACTCACGTGTAAGTCAGCTAACCTTCAAGTTGTCTATCAAGCTATCAAGCAAATGGCACCAGGACAACCCGGAAAGCCAACCAGAAGAAGAAACAGAAAGCGAAAAAGAAGGGTCGCGTCTGACTCGTCGTCCTCAGACAAAGATACTTCGTCATCTTCCTCGTCAGAGGCGTCCACTTCAAAGAAGGCCGTGACGATTCCAGCTCGGCAACCAAAACCATCGGAAAACACGGTCGCAGACGAAGACGAGGACGAAGACGATCTATCTTCCTCATCTGATGATTCACAGGATGACTCAAGTCCAGATGAGCAAGACGTCATGTTCGCGCCGTCGACCAAGCCTGGGCAACCCAAACCTCCTCCGGAACGTCATTCGCCATCTCCGGAACCCGACGTAGATATACCGCCATTCATTTTGCCCGACACGCCAGTGAGCGAGCAAGCTCTCAAGGAAAAATTTCGCAAGTTCTGGATGGCATCCATTGCGGAGGGTTTCAAGGATGATCTCGAGGAGATACGCAAGGTATGTGCGCTGAGGTACACTGGCAACGGTTCAGACTCAGATTTTCGTCGCCGCAGGAGCCCAATCTTGGCCCATCGAGACTCGCCCTCCTCATCGAATCGCTTGCTTCCGGTGCCGATGTGTTCTCTTCGAGTTCTATGGGTCCTGATGTGAACGAGATGGAAGTTGTGTTGGATCAGCTTTCGTAGTGATCTTCCTATAGAAAGCATTTTTGTAAAGTGGGATCTCCCACTTTATAAAAATGCTTCAAGTGCAACCCACTCAACAAGTATGTTCCCTCCACTTCAACGCTGAAGTCAGCCCTCATGTCCGTTCTGGATCAGTACATCGACTGTACTCTTCCACTCAGTTTGATCATTGTGCGAGAGCTTCTCGGCGAAATTACAAAAGTGCTTGGCCCTCGTCACTAACGAAGACGTTGGTCTGGGCAGAGCAACGTCACAGGGAGAACAGACGCCTTTGAGGTCCCTATGCATGTTGTAGAGATAACTCACCAGACGCGATTTGCCTTAGCTAGGCCGTCCATGAGTGCACGTTTCATGGTCGTTATAAGCTTGCTCGCCGTTAAACGTACTATGTACATGACTGTCCATTGTCGCACGGAGATGTCACCGCAATAGAGTTGACTAACTAAATGACCCTGTACAGAGGGTGAAGATGGGTGTGGTGTAAACGTCAAGCAGCGATATCTGCTCTCAGTCGCTGAGGCAACCACGCACCGCTCTCGACTCCCCGAACGCGTTGTCCAAGACCCTCTTCCACACGTCCGAAACCCACCATGACGACGGATCCCGCCCACCTCGCACACCTCGTCCATTAGATCAACCAGCAGCACTTGGATGCCGAGGATGTATAGTGCCAGCATCGTCGGCATCACTGACATAGAGAACATATCGCCCAGGTGAAACACCGACCGACCACCAACCACGGATCGTTCGCCCAGCGAACGCGACACGTGTCGGGTAACACAAACTGCTGCCCCTCCTTCCGAGGGGATGCTGAAACACACCTCGGCGTCCCCCCACCATTTTGATATATCTTGATCAAAATTCCAGCAATGGTTGAACCCCCCGAATCGCCCCACCCGTGTGTCGTGCTCGAGGTCTAAAAACGCGTGATAGCACCACCCACATGACTGTCCCACGACGCGCCGCGTGAGGTCTCCCGAACTGTTACGGTACAGTAGAAACAAGGAGGGCCTCGCGCTCACGTATCGTCATTCGTACCTCAACCCATGCGCTCCTCGGAGCTCAGCGCTCGGGTTCGACCATCTGGACCGGGTGCACAGCGCGGCGCGGCACCCATCGTGGAGTCCGTGACCTTCGTGCGCGTCGTCGCTCGCAAAGTCGTGAAATAACTTTAGGATGCGCCACGTCTGGGAGAGCACGTTGTGAAGGACGTCGTAGACGTGCACCCGGTGACCCGAGCGTATGTTCGTGTGGATTTCTGCTGGCATCAGCGGAGAACACAGCGAAACAGCCTGAGAGAGCCAGAAACACCAGATGCAGAGTTGGACTTCAATGGGGGGCTTCGACCATTGGTTTCAGGAGGCTAGGGACCATGATATCCCGTGTGCAGCCGCCCAGTCCTTTTCAAAGTCCGATAAACTGCTTGCATCTGGCCCTGCATCTCGGGGAAATAGTGCCATGGGGGGCCCAAACCTAGAGGTATTCAAGTTTGGGTTATATCTTTTTGTGCCCGTTTTTGCCCTTTTACACTTTGGTGACCCTCAGTGGTACCACGACCACGTCCTCCCGGTACGTTTCCAATGGAGTGTCCGCATCCGGCCGCTCACACACGTCCTCCTTTCATTTTCTGTGATAGTACAAGGAACGTCTATTTCCTCGCGTCGATGAAAGCAATCGTGTATGTAACCAACCTTGTGTGTATGGCTTTACCTCACCATGTCCGCCAGCGGCTCCTCACAGATCAGGAGGCCATACGCAGCGAACTAGCACGAATAAAAGCAGAAAAACTTGCTAGGAGGTTGCAGCGAGAGAAGGAAGCTCAGGAACAGGCTCAGCCTATCCAATCCTCGCAAGGGTGGTTCAAATGGTGCTGAAATTACATCTCCATATGCCGTCGACATCGTCCCACCCGTTGGACACCGACAGCAGCACCCAATAACGCCATTTCCAATACTCCGGACTCGTCTACACCCTTATTTCCTCTACGTTACTTCTGAATGAGAATTTCCGCCCCGTTGCATGCGATCTTCCACCCTCTTTCTACCTCTGTAACTTGGTCCAAGATCTGACCATACTCGAAGAGCTCGGCGGATGATACCTTCACGCCACCACAAACAACGAAGATGACATTCTTCTTTCGCTTGTCTTCGTGCGTCAGCTCCCCGGTTGGGTCAAGGACATGCCAAAATAGCTCGTGGCTATAGGCAGGAGCCATGGTCGTCGAACAGGCGAGCTCCAGCAAAAACTTGTGCTCCTCTGTACCACGCAGTGAGAGTAGGCACCAAGCAGTCGTTCAGATTTTTCACCTGCAAACCCTCGTGCTGCAAACATTGCCAATTCGTCGGGTATACATACACATTTCACTTCGCCAGCGTGGTCCAAAGCCATGCGCACCACTCCAGGTGCAGGCGAAGTTGCTCCTAGCGAGGCGGCGCGCGAGGTCAACTCGCGCATATAGGGAACTGCAACTTGGTGTTCCTCGTTTATCTGTATGGTATAGGGCGCGTTAGGGGGTATACTGGTTGGAAGAGATGGTTTATTCGAATGGAATCCTTGCGTATTCAGTGAGCGAGCATGGTAAAAGCAGTTGGATCCATGAGTCTCTAGGGCGATGATCGGGACTGCAAATCGAATTGAGTTCTTGCGCCATTGATGGATCGCCTCGCAGACGAACCATCATCCCAGGCGACTCCTTGGCATCCAAGGAGTATACCTCCGATGAGACCGCCGCCGCCCACCGAACAAAATATTGCATCGGGGGGACAATGCAGCTGTGACTTCATTTCTCTCACCATCGATGAGTGACCTTTCCAGAGGACGGGATCGTCGTACGAGGAAAGCACCACGCTTACCAAGGGTTAGCCAACGGACTTGCCGGTGAACAGACGACTAACGCATTAGGGTCTCCCTCGACTACCTTGTACATGGCCTCCAGTGCATCGGAATAGATCTGGCCAACTAGAACCACGTTTGCGCCTTGCTTCTGAAGCATGTCCTGCGTGTCCTTGGCGACAACGACTGGAAGGTAGACAGTACATCTGACTTCAAGTGCACGCGCGGCAACTGCGGCAGCGAGACCAGCATTTCCTGATGACGCGATGAAAACATGCAAAGCAGAACCATACTGTGCCTTGCACTCCTGGAGCCGAAGTGAAATGCCCCGGTACTTGAACGACTGCGACGGCTGCAGGTTCTGTGTAGGAATTTCCAACCGCCAGTTGGTGAGCCACGCGCAAGGAAGTACTACACCTCACCTCGAGTTTCAGATAGGCAGAGCAACCCAAACGATCGGATATATGATTTGAGTAGATCAAAGGTGTCTCTAGCCAGATGCCAGTTGATGGAATAATTTCAGCACTAGCACTCATGCCGCGGCTCCACGTTTCTCGGTGCCCCAGGGCGTCGAAGAAAGCAAACCGGAACAATCGGTCCGGAGACACTCCACCGGCGCGGCCCGTCACTTTGTTCTTGAAACGTCTCGGCACAGGTCATGGGATGGCTTCAAACTGGCAGCATCATGCACTGACAGCCAGAGGCATATGACGATTGCCTTCAAAGTCCGCTAGTACTTAAACTATGATCGTCGTCCCTACCCCGCTGATATTCATCCTCAATGAAGTTCAACGACGGCTTTTGGCTGCTTAAGCACGGTGTCAAGGCGTATTATGGCCTGCAAGTCACGCAGTTGAAGGCCGAATCCGACGGCGTCTCCCTCATGGTATCTACACGACCCATCAGGCACCGAGGAGACACTCTTGGAGGTGCGTCGTCTCGCGACTGAAACCAGAGAATCCGTGTACATTTCACGCAGGTCCGTTGCTGAATATCAAAGTTCACTCGCCGACTCAGGGCGTCATTGGCGTGCGCATCGATCACTTTAAGCACAAGGAGGAGCTTCCTGCCATTCCATTATTCCCCGACGTCCCCCCTGTCCCGGACGTCTCCTTGTCCAAGTCGGAGACCGTCACTGTTCTATCGACGGCCGGACTCACGGCTGAGATCACCGAAAATCCGTACACCATCACGTTTAAAGACTCGCACCGGACGTTGACTACTGCGGGCCCTAAGCACCAGGCAGTATATGACGTTCCTTACAAGTGGACAACCGGGACCGCGGCGAACAGCTCCTGCTTGGCACTCGACCTGAGCTCAAATCCTCACCCGGCACACCCTCCCGAGAGCGTCCGCTACATCCATTCGGAGCTTAATATTTCACCTGGGGAACTCATATATGGCTTGGGTGAACAGTTTGGACCGTTCGTTAAAAATGGTAAGCTACACTTTTTGGCGCTGCAATCCTGGATTTATCAGATATGCATAGGTCAAGCTGTCAGCGTGTGGAACAGAGACGGTGGCACCTCGAGCGAACAAGCTTACAAATGCGTTCCATTCTACATCACCAACCGGAATTATGGAGTATTTATCAACCACCCTGGCGAGGTTGAAGTAGAGGTGGGCAGCGAGAAAGTCAGCAGAGTTGGAGTCAGCGTCGCTGGAGAGTCTTTGGAGTACTTCATCATATATGGCGAGAGGCCTCTGGACGTCAGTCTCCTTAACAAGAACCTCCCGTGCTTTTCTAAGCTCACAAATTGGCCAGATTCTCGAGCGATATACCCGTATGACAGGGCGACCCGCGTGAGCGTCTTGATAGCCTTTGGTTCCACCTAATCATTTTCTGCGTTAAGCTTACTCCCAGCCTGGACTTTTGGCCTTTGGTTGTCCACGTCGTTCTTGACCTCGTATTCCGGAGACACTGTAACAGGCTTTTTGCAGGGCATGCAAGATCGCAATTGTCCCGTCCGTGTTTTCCATCTGGACTGCTTCTGGATGAAGCAGTATGAGTGGTAAATTCCGGCTCCTAAAGTCCTACGAGATACGTTAATCTCGTCCCAGGTGTTCGTTCACCTTCGATCCGGATAATTTTCCTGACCCTGAAGCGTACCTCACGGACATAAAGCGGAAGTTCAACGTCAAGATTTGCGTCTGGAGTGAGTAACAACCTTGTACATATCGTTACGGTGGTTGAATACCTGCTAGTCAATCCTTACATTTCCCAGCCTTCTCCAATATTCGAAGAAGGTATCAAAGGAGGCTACTTTATCAAACGGACAGACGGTAGCCCTTGGCAATGGGACCTCTGGCAGCCCGGGCTTGCGATCCTGGACGTGACGAATCCGAAGGCACGCGAATGGTACACCAAAAAGCTTTCGGCATTACTTGATATCGGTGTAGATACATTCAAGGTTTGTTTTCTTTCCTCCCGTTGCACGTACATCTGACATCTGCTTCAGACGGATTTCGGAGAACGGATTCCGCATGCTAACATCAAATATCACGATGGTTCGGATCCAATGAGGATGCACAATACATACGCGGTCGCGTACAACGAATTAGTGTTTAATCTCCTCGAAAAGAGATTTGGGAGAGGCGAGGCAGTTGTGTTTGCTAGAGCTTCGGCTGTTGGTGGTCAAAGGTGATGAGAGTGTTTGAGATATGCACGCAGTACACTGACCTGTCGACAGATATCCTGTGGTATGCAGCCATGTCGCTTTCTTGTTAGCCCGAATATTCATTTCCTGGGCAGCATTGGGGTGGGGATTGTGAATCCACATTTGAGGCCATGGCTGAGGCCTTGCGCGGGGCGTTGAGCTTGACAGTTTCTGGATTTGGCTTTGCGTCTCATGACATCGGAGGGTTCGAGGTACGGGATTCGGTGCAAAGCATGGCGATTCACTGAGCCATTCCTAGGGACACCCGCCGCCAGAGATCTACCAACGTTGGGTAGCCTTTGGACTTTTCTCCTCACACTCGAGGCTACACGGATCATCTTCATACCGGGTGCCCTGGCAGTACGGTGAAGATGCCGCAAAGAGCATGTCCAAGTTGCTTGATGCTAAGCATCGTCTCATGCCATATCTCTACGCACACGTGAGCGCCTTTCTCTGATGGTGAATAGCTCTTTACGTGAGGTCCCATCCAGGCCATTAACGCGCATGCTTATGGACATCCATTGCCGCGTGCTATGTTCATCGAGTTCTTGGAGGACAAGACGACCCATTATCTCGACCGGCAGTACATGCTCGGACCCTCATTACTCGTGGCGCCCGTCTTTGTGTCCCAAGAAGAGGAGACAGAATATTACATCCCCGCTGGTTGCTGGACGTCGTTCTTCAATCCGCAGCGCAGCATTCTTGGCCCAACTTGGATTCACGAGAAGGTCCCGCTCGACGAAATACCAGTTTGGGTTAGGCCAAACAGTGTGCTCTGCCTGGGTGCGGCAGGAAAGGGCCGTCCCGACTACGCGCTCAACCAGGACATTGAAGTCCATCTCTACGAGTACGCCGAAGGGACCGAAACCACCGCTGCGCTTTCCCCCGCGGATGGGACGGTCGTCGACAGTGTTCATGTTGCAAGGTCGTCGAATGGCCTTGTGGTGCGCGTCACAGATGATTCTACCACTATCTCTTCGGTGGTTCTGCATGGCGAGTACCCGGCCATACAGGGCCTGATTGGTGGAACGGTTCTTGGAAATGCCACCGGCGTCGCGGTGCATGAAGGACAAAGAGAGGTCAAGATTGAATTTTGATGAGGCGTAGCAATAGGCGTTGTACTAAGGTGATGGAAGTAATGTACTGAACTCCATCTGGGGAGGGGAGCAAGCTGGTGAAATGATGAGAAACGAGAGAGTAAAATTGGGCAGATACTTTCTGATGACATCTTTGGTTTGAGTCAGATTCAGGCCTGGAGTTGATATCAGTGAGAGTCAGCACCGTCAATGAATTGGTGAAGAGTCTGCAATGTGTGAATTCCGAATGACCCTGCTTGCAAAGCACACCGACGCCGATCAAACCCGGGATCTGAGTAATGTGCACAGTGTACAGCCACCTGTAATCAGCATGCGACGCTTTCTTGTAAAGTCATGTGGAATCATGTTACTAACCAAGTGCTTGCACCGCGTCGCTTGGTGCGCACAGATTACAGTAAGTAAATTCCCGCCTACCGCTATCCGCCCGAGACAGTTCACCGCCCATGTCTGACCAGGAACAGGTACTACGTAATGCAAGTGTCATAGAATCACAGCTCCCGCTAGCAGGGATGTTCCTCCGACTCCCGCTTTCATCAACATTGCAGATTGTGGGACACTGATGACACTACTGATTCTCCCGTATAAAACGCGCTCGGGACCGGGACTGCTTCCCAATCACCAAGACTATACACCATGCCTCAAGAAAGCCGCGTTGATGTCTTTATCATCGGAGCTGGTCCCGCTGGACTCATGTGTGCCAATGCACTCGCAATTGCAGGCGTCGACGTCAGGATCATTGATAAAAGGTACGACTCATGGCCACCGTCGTGAGTCATCCAAGGCTCATGGTCCCCAGCCCCTTTAGGGTCGCTGTCGGTCACGCAGATGGTGCCCAGCCAAGGACAATCGAAGTATTGCAGGTATATTGTTCTCTGTACCTTCAATCGTGTCTCATACCATTGAAATAGAGCTATGGTCTTGCGAACCGCCTGATGAGAGAGGGCAACGAGGTTTACATGCATGTACGCGCATACTTACTTCTACTTGTTACTGGTCTGACATGGTTTGGCGGCCGAAGGCCTTCTATAATCCTAGCCGTGACGGAGGAATCGAGGTATGAAAAGTTTTTGGTTGCAATTTATGCACAGTTCTCAAAGACGAGTCCCGAAGCTCACGAGACGCATCCCTGCCCTCACCCCACCAACGAGTTCCCGGTATTCATTCGGGGTGCGGCTTTCATCGAGTCTCTCTTTCTTGCGTTGATTTGTGGATGGCTAGGTCACTCTCCACCAAGGAGGATTTGAAGCTATGTTTATTGATTCCATGAGAGATCATGGAGTAGAAGTCGAACGTCAAAAAACGCCAGTGAACATTGAAATTTCGGAAGACGCTCACGAACTGTCGAGTCCTTCATCATACCCGGTCAAGGTAAGTTACTGTAGACAGTGCAACCTTTCGCTTGCAAATGATAGCACCGCAGGTTACTGTAGAGCGTCTGGATACAGCTGACGAGGAAAGTAAAACAGAAATTATACATGCTAAATTTGTTCTTGGCGCAGATGGTGAGTCATGCCCTATTCTCACGAGGGCTTGGCATTGACAAACCTGTAGGAGCACACTCATGGGTACGAAGGGCTTTGGGGATCGAGATGGAGGGCGAACAAACAGGTGATCTGCGCTTTGCGTTACCACGGTAATATATATCTGATCAATCCCAAGATTACATCTGGGGAGTTGTTGATATACCAGAAACAGAGACAGACTATCCTGATATTCGCAACCTCACTGCAATCCATTCGGAGCACGGATCCGGCATAACCATCCCCCGTGAAGACGACAAAGTCCGCCTTTATGTTCAACTGTCGGATACGGATGTTGTGGATCCGCTGACCGGAAGAGTCGACAAGAGTAGGATCACTCCCCAGAAGATCCTTTCGGTGAGTACTCTTACGGAGGTGATCGGTTCTGTTCTTATGATAAATGGGTACCTGTAGGTGTCGAACAAAATACTCCATCCATTCGTCGTCGCCGATCCGAAAGAAATCGAATGGTGGACAGTTTATATTAGTGGGTTCTTTCAAATCCACCGCAAACGAGTTGGTTAATATGTTTGCTAGTTGGGCAACGTGTGGCGTCTAAGTACTCCATCAAGGATCGCGTTTTCATTGCGGGTGACGCGTGTCATACTCATTCCCCAAAGGCTGGTGAGAAGACACTCTCCCACTCAGAATCCTAAAAAACTTGGCTCATCTCCATGCGTTTAGGTCAGGGTATGAATGCTAGCATGAATGATACCCATAATCTTGGTGCGCATCCGCCTATGTGGTTTGGCATGGACTGAAAATTATTCAGCCTGGAAGCTTGCACAAGTGATTAGAGGATGGGCAAGTCCGTCGCTCTTGAAGACGGTAGGTTTTGTGATGACTTGCAACTACGCAACGATAATATCCCCTCTTTCTCCGTCTAGTACGAATATGAACGCAGAAAATTCGCACAAGACCTGATAAACTTTGATAAGGAATTCGCGACACTGTTCTCCGAGAAACCAAGGACAATGGAGAATGGAGATGGAGTATCTGATGAACAATTCTTCCGGTGAGTCGTGCTGTACATGATGTTACGAACCTTTCCCTCACCAACTGGTTTACTACCAGTGCCGTTCAAACATACGGGAGCCTCGTGAGCGGCGTTGGTGTTCAATACCCCCCCTCTGCGACTGTGGAACCTAAACATCAAGAATGCGCAGACAATCTTGTCGTCGGACGACGCATGCCTCCGCAAATATTTATTCGCGCTGCCGATATATGCCCGGTGGAGATTCAGGACTTGCTTCCTGCAGATGTTCGCTTCAAGGTGCTGTTCTTCGTGGGGAACCTCTCCAAGACGCGGATTGCCGAGTTGGATTTACTCGCAGAGGAACTAAGCAAACCGTCAAGCTTCCTCCAAAAATACAGCCCTGATGGCAAAGCTTCGACTGTATTCGACATCATCACAATCGCCATGGGCAAGAAGGAGGAGATCAATCACTTGCTCGTCCCGAACTTCTTCCGTCCCCATTGGAGAAAGTAAGTGTCGTCCTATCCCTTATTGTTGCAGCGATTCACGAACTGTTGCAGGGTGCTGGTGGACGACACCGATGTGACTGGGAGTAAGGGTGGACATGGATACCAAAATTTCGGGATCGATCCAAAGCAGATCACGGTTATAGTTGTCCGGCCGGACGGATTCGTGGGCATGATTGCTCCGTCGACGGCGATTGAGGATTTGGATAGTTACTTTGGTTCGTTCTTACTCAGTCGAGACATTTAGTTTGAAGGAAATAGAGCCTTGGCATTTACAGAAAAATGTATGTAGATAGCCATGCCGGGCGCTGTTGGTGTCATGTGAGAAACACGGGCTACGCCGCGTTCTCAGACTTCCATTACATTTACAAGTACAAGTGACTGCAGGCTTCACACACCTCCAGCCAAGTTGACAATTCCATGTTTGCAAACTTCCCTCAGAAGCTCACCGCGCCTCTGGGCCTGCTATCAGACGAAGCTAAGCTAGCATTCCGCAGTCGTTCCGAAGGTATCTCCAAGCTAATATCCACACGGGTACGCGATGCGATGTCCATTAGTTTAACGGTGTTCTAATCTGTCATAGAACATCCTTGAGAATGACAGCTACTGGGATCAGGTACGTCGTCTTATCTCGCTTTTCGCCTGGGCACTGGACTGAACGTTCACAGTATTTTGTCTTGTTCGACACGCCCTCCGATGTGTTCTCGCTCATTTCGCCGCACGACAGTGTGTACACCATACAAGCCGCATTCATGATGCTCAGTATCATTACTAGTTCGCCGTGCCATGTTGGACGCACCCGAAAATGTCGCTACCCTCATACGAGTCCTCACATCACGACTATTCAATCTAGTTTCTGACCACACATTCCCTTCCGCAACCAGTGGCTCTGTGGCCTCGTATGCAACATCTTTCATAAAGTCTACCACGTCAGGGCGCAACACTACGAAAGAGGTTCTGAATGCCATTCGTGTCCTCCAAAGGGTGCTTCCCGTCGTCTTCGAGGTCGAGGGCGAGTCGAACGCGTTCGAGCTGGAAGTGCTGTGGAAGAAAGCAGAAGCGGACAGCGAGACCCAGCCTCCCGCCGAAGAAGTAGCTCAGTTTGTGATTGAAGACGATGAGGACGACGGAAGTGAAGGTGGCGATGCGACCAAGCCCACTTCCCAAGGTTCGGAATCCAAACTGCAGTCAAGCAAGATACTTTTGCCATCCCTCTGCGAAAAACTGTTTAGTTGCATGAACGACCTTCTATTCTGTTGTGGGTTTACCCTGCCCACGAAAATACAAGTCGACCATTACAAGATTAATTATGTTATTTGGTACGCTCTCGAGTTATTTTATCAACACCTGTGACGACCTTGTTGTTAGGGAGAGGGGCGTCGGGACCACCACCGATCCAGGTCCAAGCTCGCAATATGATTCGAACAAAACCGAGGTTTTACGCCTGCTCCTCGTGCTGTTATCGCGTCAAATGTATGTTCCCTCCGGGTCGTTGTTCAGTAAACCATCGTTCTACACTCTGCACGTGGTCCGCAAAACTCCTCGTCGGGACGTGTTGACCTTGTTGTGCTCCTTGCTCAACACGGTCATAAATTCTTCGAAGACTACAAATGTCACGATTGCCAGCATGGCAGGCAAAGTGCCGTATAATCACCTTGTTATTAAGGGGGAGGATCCGAGGACCGTTCTCGTGGGCATATCTCTGCAGGTGCTTTGTGTTCTGCTTGACTTTCAAAGTGGTCCCGCCCGCGACGTTTCAGCAGGAACTGGGGATGCCATGATTTCCGCACCGACGAGTAAGACGAACGCGTTTCGATATTTCCTGGCGAAGCTAGCAAGTCGCTGTCCTTTAACGTGTAGAAAGTATACTCACTTTCATTTAGCATCGTACCCAAGACTTTGCTTTCATATTGGATGGCATCATGAATGTCTTGGAACAACACCTTGCCGTCGCGAACAACTTATTTCCTGGTTCCAGAAAGTCGGTGCCGTACGTACCAGAGACCAGTATGTGGTTTGTTCAATCTCGAATATGATCGCATACTTACTACTTGCAGTCATCCTCTTCTGGAAGATGATCGAGCTGAACAAGGTTTGGTCCATACTTCCGTGCTTTGCTCCGCTCATCTTACTATGTTACAGAAATTTCGCGCATACCTCTTGGACTCCGATAAAGCGACGGACGTGTTGGCGTACCTCATGTGCTATGGTCTAGATATCAAAGACAAGCCTCGTACGTTTATGAGAAGCGTCGTCACATTGGGCTTGTGTGTTCACCATGCACTACAGAACAACATGGCCACTGTCGCGCCCTGACTTATATTATCCAGACCTTGTCAGCCGAACCTGCGTTCGGCAATAAGCTTTCGGGTCCCATCAAAGTATCCATACCCGCGAAATGGTCGACGCCTGGAACAACTGCGGACTTCATGATTACTGTGGGTCCATCGCATCATTTCGCATCAAACATTATTTATAATCATGGTTTAGGCAATATACTCGATGGTGGCTACAACGTCTGGGACGCTCAGTTCGCTCTACCCTGCACTTATCATTGCTTTGTCGAATGCCGCGCCGTACTTCAAGAACCTCTCAGTTGTCTCATCGACACGACTCATTCAGATGTTCATATCGTTTTCGAGTCCACGTTTTCTCTTGTCCGATGAAAGTCATCCTAGGCTACTCTTTTTCATGTGAGTGTCTACGTTGGTCTTATAGATTTACTCCTTCACGGTTCCAGGCTCGAGGTGTTCAACTCAGTGATATTTCACCATTTGTCCGATAATCCTAACTTGCTCTACGCCATTCTCACTGCGTACAAGACATTCCAAGAACTTGGCACCTTCACTCTAACCCGAGCACTGCGCGAGATCAAGCGTATCGAGCTCGCAAGAGAAGAACAAGCTACTCAATCGGAGCGCGACAGGAAAGGACATAATCAGTCAGAAGAAGATCTTGAGAGAGGAGACCCGCATGCGGAGAAGGTCCGCTTAATGCAACAACAGGATACCCTTGATCGCGAGGCGGAGTCATCGCACGATCCAAATACAGTGACCGAAGAAGGGCCTGCACAGCCAATCATTGCGCAGAGCTCTGAGGGTGCTCCGGAAACCCCGACTTCTGAGAAGGCCAGGGGAAAGATGAGGGAAAGGAGATCGCTCTCAGTAGATGCGAACAGCAGCGCCGAGAGACTTTTGGGCGTTGGGATTGGACGGAACGGGTTTGTTCCCACTCAAGAATGGGTGAGTCGTTCGTGGTAACACGAGATCGGCGCTAAATCGATTTATGCCAGGTGGCCTCCTGGCAACAAGGGTAAGTGCCTGATCCCTTTGATGATCACTTCCCAAGCCAACGCCCGTGCAGCCTCCCTCTCGACACCGTAATGCTAGTTATTTCGGAGCTTCTTCCCAAAGTGCAAAACTTGCAAGCTGGTCGTCAAAAAGCAAATACTGCTGGAGCTATTACGGATTTCCTGCAGAGTGTGACGCTCGTAGACGTGCTTCCACCGAAGCCGCCAGTGTCTCCCCGCAGATTTATGGTCTGTTGTCATCTATTCCATCTCTTCCTGGCTGACTGTTACAGTGGTCGGATGCTTCCATCGTTTGGCTCACCTCGTTGATCTGGGGAGAAATTTATGTGCACGGGATGTCGCCTCTAGGAATCTGGAACTCCACCAACGTTCGATTGTTCGTCGTCAAACACACACAGGCACAACAACGCCAGATCACCGAAACGATGTCGAGCGTTGTTGGCGGATTATTTTCCCCTTCGAGGCGAGGGTCGGACCACGCATAAACACCACGGCACGCGACGTGTTATACTGGATTCCCTGTTCGACTTATTTTTATGTACTCTAGGCACTGCTGATTCATCGTGGCACAATCCTTATAAATATGATGTAGTTCCCGGAACGATTCCTTGGATACTTACAAGGCGTTGATTGCGGGTCAAAAGCTTCTCATCCTTGGGTAAATCAAACATGCTGTACAAGGCCTGCGCAGGATCCGTGTAACATTTCAAAGCTCGGACCACATGAGTCACCACCGCTTCGCAAAAGCAAGCCGCTGATCGCAGCATCGCTTGCGTCATCGAGAAATCAGCCAATCAAGCAACGCATTCGAGTAGCAACACGTAGAATGATGTAGAGCCCAGAAATAACATGGCGAGCGCGTGTCGCAGAGACAGAATCGAGACGATCTAGAAAATAACCTGACAAAAAGTGAATCTCGTTGAAGGGTGAAGATAATAGTAGCACAGCGCTCCTTTAACCTGCAGGAAGAGACATCATGATTCGATGCTTTAGATACAACCACAGGCCATCAAGGACCAGGTCTTATGCAGGATCGACTTGGCGTAAAAAATAACCCATAGGCCCAACAAGCGCATGGTGCGGGAGATATGGAAAGAGAAATGAGCCCGCACCTGGAAAGTAATTCTCCGGAGACAGTCCTGAGTAAGAACACACCCGTACAAAGCCCGCGACGAGTAAATTCCAGCGATGCAAAACGGCCTGGGATCGAGCGGAGCGATTGAGCACGGTTTGAGCCATACGTGATGGGGCCAGGGGTGACGACGACCATCCGTGCACACGAAAGGTCTCTCTCTCACTAACAGAGAGGCGAATTGGGAAATTTCATTAGAATGTTCGTCGGAAAGGGACGCTTGGCGAACCATATCATTCAAAGTTAAATTACGAGTCCGATCAGGTTAGGTACGAGACTGTCAAAATGTTCCTCGATTGGGCGGACAGTAAAGGGTTCATGCGACGGGGCCCGAGTCGTGTAACAGACACCGGTCTGGAGACTCAGGGAGACGCGCCCGGCGTAACCAGGGGCGGCTTAGTCGTCTTCATGAAGTTCTTTCCACACCTGTTCGGTTTTGCGTCGGCGCTCCTTGGCTGCGGCGCGATTGCGACTGGAGCGCTCCCTGCTCTGTCACAGACGTCGAGTCGAAGTCGAGGGAAGGGCTTGGACACGCACCTCCGTGCGAAGACACTGGATGAGAGCAGACTTTTGTCCGTTGCAGCCTCCGGTCAGACGTTTCCAGTTGCTCGCATGGCAGAGATCAAGGGCCTCGATGAAATCTCGACAGACTGTGGGACGGTGAGGGCGTGTCTGAGACCGAGCGAGGTGACGCTCACCGTCGCGTTTGTCAGAAAGCTGAGGGTGCATGTGGAACGTGAGAGCGGATCAAAACGAAACTGAGATCGGCCGAGTATTTAATCAGAGAGACGCTCCTGACGCCTTATCTCGCCTTTCTCTCCTTCATCCACCAGCCATGGCTCAGTTCGGCCCCACCGATGCGACTGCCATCGCAACCATCCGCACCCTTGCCGCAGACGTCGTCGGCAAGGCAAACTCTGGCCACCCCGGTGAGCATTAACATGTCGCTCCGCGTCCTTTGCTAACAGCCATCAGGTGCGCCCATGGGCATGGCCCCTGCCGCCCATGTCCTTTTCACCAAGTGAGACTCGACGTCGATCCATTCTCCGTCTTCTCCTCACGCAGCGCCTGCTAGGTTCTTCAACGCGAATCCCAAGAGCTCCAAGTGGTTCAACCGCGACCGCTTCGTGCTCTCCAACGGGTAAGCCTCTTTTCGTCTGCTCCGTCAGCGACTCATGCTGTCGTTCTAGACACGCGTAAGTGGGCCACTGTCTTTGCGGTGGACTCCGTTCTTGATCTGCCGGCACACACAGCTGTGCTTTGCAGTACATTCTGCTGCATTTGCTTGGATACAAACTATCCCTAGACGACCTCAAGGCATTTAGGCAAATCGACTCGTTGACGCCTGGTCACCCGGAGGCCAACCACACCGATGGTGCTCCGAACTCATTTGATCACCCTGTTGCGCATTCTGACGCGTGACGTAGGCATTGAGGTCACCACTGGTCCCTTGGGCCAAGGGTTCGCAAATGGCGTCGGCCTTGCTATGGCTCAGGCCCATCTCGGCGCTGTGTACAACCGCGACAGGTTTGATCTCATCAACAACTACACCTATGGTAGGCGCATTTACACGTCATACGGGCAATTCACTGACATACACGTTATCAGTCTTCACCGGCGACGGCTGTCTCATGGAGGGTGTTGCATGCGAAGCCGCATCTCTTGCCGGCCACTTGCAGCTTGGCAACCTCATCGTCGTACGTCCATCTCACGTTCGTGGGATGCCTTCACAGTGCTGATCGAGCGTTCCCAGATCTACGACGACAACCGTGAGTTTGGGTGCTCGTGTCGCGTGTTGTTACCTTGTACTCACCTTCTGAACAGATATTTCCATCGATGGCGATACTGCTATCGCGTTCACAGAGAATGTGAGCCAGCGGTTCGAGGCGTATGGTTGGCAGGTTATTCCTGTCAACGACGGCGACAAGTAATGTATTACCACATCACCCGTGTGTTTTGCTCACCTCTATGGCAGTGATCTAAACGGAATTTACAATGCGATCGCGGGCGCTCGCCGGGAAAAGTCCAAGCCCACCCTTATCCGGCTCCGAACGACGATTGGGTATGGTTCCAAGCAGCAGGGTACTCACGGTGTCCACGGTTCTCGTATGTGGCTGCGTTGTTGATGATTTTCGTGGCCACGTCTGATCTGTCACACAGCCCTCAAGGCGGACGACATCCAATCTCTCAAGAGTAAATTCAACTTCCCACGGGACAAGACTTTTTACATTCCCGATGAGACATATGCAGTATACCGGGCAGCCGCCGCCCGGGGCGCCGAGCTCGAGGCAGCTTGGACGACGTTGCTTGCTGAGTACGGCAGAGCTTACCCCAACGAGCACGCGGAACTCGCGCGTCGAATTGACGGTAAGCTCCCAGATGGATGGGAGTCAGCACTGCCAGTCTACAAGCCCAGCGACGCTGCACAGGCCTCGAGAAAGTACTCCGAGATCGTTCTGACCGCCATCACGCCCAAGCTTCCGGATCTGCTGGGAGGTTCGGCGGACCTGACCGGTAGCAATCTGACCAAGGCCAAGGGAACTGTGGACTTCCAGCCTCCCAGTACTGGCCTTGGAAGTTATTCTGGGACCTACATCCGCTACGGTGTTCGTGAGCATGCTATGGGTGCGATTGGCAACGGTCTTGCAGCCTATGGCGGTATTGTCCCCTTTGTTGGGACTTTCTTGGTGCGTGTAATGGTGCGCTAGATGTGTCCGTAGCTGACGGGAACGCAGAACTTTGTGTCGTACGCTGCTGGTGCCGTGAGGTTGTCCGCTCTCAGCAAGCACCAGGTGATCTGGGTCGGTGCGCGGTGTTTCATATCTGACATCCATCACTCTGCTCACCCACTTGTCTGCAGCGACACACGACTCTATTGGCCTCGGCGAGGATGGCCCTACTCATCAGCCCGTCGAAACCGCTGCGCACTTCCGTGCCATCCCCAACCTGGACTTCTGGCGCCCGGCAGACGGCAATGAGACCTCGGCGTCCTACCTGGTTGCGATCCAGAGCGCAGAGACGCCTTCGATCCTGTCGCTCTCGCGCCAGAACCTGCCTAACCTGGAGGGATCATCTGTTGCACGGGCAGCGCGGGGTGGATACGTTTTGTATGAGGTGGAAGGCAAGGAGGACTTGACAATCGTCAGCAGCGGGAGCGAGGTCCCGATCGCGTTGGAGGCAGCAAGCAAGCTCAAGCAGGAGGGCTACAAAGTCCGCGTTGTGAGCTTGCCGTGCTGGTCCGTGTTCGACAAGCAGGACAATGAATACAAGCTGAGCGTCCTGAGGAGCGGAGCTCCGATCTTGTCGTTGGAGGCGCTGTCGACCCTCGGATGGCAAAAGTACAGCCACGAGGTAAGTAACGACTGAGTTTGATGTGATGGTGTTATTGACGTCCGTGTTCAGCAATACGGCTTGCCAGCTTGGGGTTCGTCGGGACCGTATCAGAAGGTCTACGAGAAATTCGGAATCACCGGAACAAGTACGTTGACCGACTTGTATTTGAGACGCGAACTGACTCGCTGCAGACATTGCTACTGTCGGCAAGAAAGTGATAGGTTTCTACAAGGGCCAAAATGTAGTTTCACCTCTGCTCAGGGCTCTGTAAACCGAGCGTATTGTTGTAAAAGTGCGATAGAGCTCCTGCAGTGTAGTATCTGTGTAATCCGAATAGACGTTCAGACCGCGAATTGACTTGGGGCGACGAGATTTAACATTATGCGTGGATATCTACATGGTCTATTTTCTGCGGACAGTCATGTTGTCCCAAGCGGCCCTCTCCTCGTCCTCCTGGATGACGGACTCGATGTGCGGCTTGAGGTAGCGGACGTCCTGTCAGACGGGTGAGCGAGGGTCCCAGAGCACCGGTGCTGCACGTACGTCCTTGGGCGAGACCCACTGTTCCTTTGGCAAGTCCTTGTGAATGGCGCTCGAGTGGAGGGACACCTTCATGCGATACGCCCGGTCGTAGGCTTCGCGGGGCGTCAGACGTCCCAAGGCCTAAGAAAGACGTCAGGACGCGTCCGCCAACGCAACGCGCGACGCACCCTCTGTACTTCTGGGAGTTCCTCCATCTCTACGTCGGGGATGAGCGCCGAGACGCGGGCAACAAAAAAAAAAGAGAGAGAGAGAGAGACGCACGGAGGTCGTCGTACTTGAGGCCCATGCGGCGATAACCCATGAGGTCGGCATACCAGTGGGCGACGGGGGTCACCAGCTTTTTGAGGGAGCGCGAGGAGCGTACGTACGGCGCGAGAGAGGGCCCGAGCGCGTTCATCGTGGATGGGTCGAGGACGACCCGGCAGAGAGCGGGACTGTCCGGAATGGGTGTTTGACACTATTTGGCTTGGATCGGTGATAAGATAAAAACGCTTGCGGCCGTCTCGCTCTTCCATCGCGACCATGTCCAACGTCAACATCAAGGAGCGCACCTATATCATGGTCAAGGTATCCTCTTCTCCGAATCAGAGACCATGCATGCCCACCCCAAACACAGCCTGACGGCGTCGACCGCGGTCTCGTCGGCGAGATCCTCACCCGTTTCGAAAAACGCGGCTTCAAACTCATCGCCGCCAAACTCGCTCGCCCTTCGAAAGAACACCTCGAGAAACGTGCGATCTGAAGTTGCACTTGCGATCCGCGTTGATCACTCGCACACAGACTATGCCGATCTCAAGGAAAGGAAATTCTTCCATGGGTTGATCACATACATGCAGACCGGTCCCGTGTTTTGCATGGTTTTCGAGGGTCTTGATGCCGTCAAGACTGGTCGGGCGATGCTCGGCGCGACCAACCCCCTCGAGTCCTTGCCTGGTGCGCGTCCCGTCTTTCTCCGCGCGTCCATTCTCACTGCGACAGGCACGATCCGTGGCGATTACGCCCTCGCCGTCGGTCGCAACATTTGCCATGGTTCTGACTCGATCGAGAACGCTGAAAAAGAGATCAGGCTGTACGTTTCGTCCTTGCATGTCTAGATCATCGTCATCGCTCATTCTCCCCAGGTGGTTCCCCGAGAAAACACTTGCGTACAACCTCTCCCAGGAAAGTATGATTTACGAGTGAAACGGATACATGTACCATAGACATACCAGTGAAATCGAGGAGACAGGAAATAAGATTATGACTACCGAGGAGATACGACGAGAAATATGCAAGGTATGCAATAAAGGGTATATGGTGCAAGAGTTGATCCCAAATGCCCCGCCGTGGTCCGAAACTCTGGTCACCCTCGTGGCGTGCCATGGGTAGATAATAGCCATCCAAGCATCGACGACCGCAACGTCTCTGCGTGCGTTCTCCGGCGGGGCTAGATCACCAATGAATATTAATGTAAACCTTGTTATGTCCCACATGCAAGAATGGCCGCTAGATCCTTTTCTCCTGCTGCGCACAGCTGCCGTGACCGCGCCTTGAGCCGCACTGCCAACGCGAGGTCAGACACGAGATCGGAACAACATGAAAAAACACAACGCACGGTTGCGGTCCAGACTCAGTAGCACCACCTTGACAGCACTGCTCGTGTCCCGCGTGCCGCCGCCCTGGAGAAGCGCTGACCGATCGATCCAATGCTCGTCCTGCCAGATCGCCGCCTTGAGGATCAGATCGTCCATGCACCGATCCCACGACGCCTCGTCGGAAAACTCGACTTGCTCGGTCCGGACGCTCAGCGAGGTCAAGTAGTTGCCCTTGGACGTCTGCACCTTGAGCGACGTCGCGTGCGACCGGATGTGCGACGTGATGTACGCGACCGCCTCTTGCGCGGTCTCGCCAAGCTGCGACGCGTTGGAACACAGTCCATCGAGCTCCATGATGACCGGGACGGGGATGACGACGGTCCATCGCAGCGATTCGACGATCGAGGTGACGACGGACAGGGATGACAAGAGAATGTTGGTGTCCAATACGAGGATGCTGTAGCCAGGAACGACGTTCAGCGTGGGCATAGACTGGGCAGCACGGCGCGGGTGCCGCTTGGATCGCTGTGTGGCGGGAGGCGCGCGTTGTGGCGCAGACGCGAGCAACGCGCGCAGGTACCGACGGCGTGCCTGCCATTCTTGTGAGCCAATGCCGACGACGGAATAAAAACACTCCGCCTACCTTGAGGGCTTTCACCTCTTCCGAATCCTCTCCGTCGTCCTCGCTCTCTGAAGATTCGTCCACCTCTGCGTCCTCTGCATCAATGTCCATCGCGTCGTCGGTCCACCTCCGACCTCGACGACGGATCTCGTCTTGTTCGCGTTCATGACGGTCGTCATCTCTCCACCGGCGTACCTTTGCCTCCAACGCGCCGTCCACCTTCCAGGCGCGCGTCCCTTCCACCCACGTAAGTCCGTCGACGAGCCCGGCCAAGTTGACTGCGGCGCGCACGATCCGCATCCATCGCCGCACAGTCTCGTGCTTCAATTCGCCACCGCGTTCGTCCGCATCCTCGTCTTGAATGATGCCGTCCGTTAACTGATTGCCTTCCTCAGTGTCCAGCACTTCGATCTCCACCCGACGATCTTCTCCACTCTTCCAATAGCCGCGTTCAAACACCTTGCGGCCAACCCATTCCATTCCACGCATGCTCCAGTCCTCGGAAAGGGGTGGCGCACAGCCGCTGGTGAGCATCGCCCAACGTTCCGTGCCTGTAGGAGTAGCTACGTGTAATCCCTGAGAGACAAGGATATTCTTAGGGATGGAGGCAAAGAACGTGGCTAGGTCTTCCCACGGGATGAAACGCTCCAGTATCGCAAGGGTTTCGGCGTGTTTGCTGACGGTGGCGAGGAACGTGAGGAGGACGGTGAGGTATGGATTGACAGTTGACTCCGCAAAAGGCGAGGCCTTTCGCGTCGGGTTGCGGAGGACGAGTGATAGCATCGAGAACGAGAGCTGCATAGCGTACTTGAACGCTTGCGAGAGTTCGACAGATGCCTCTGACAACATGGGCGAGGACGCGGACTTGAATGTGTCGTCATCCACATCCATCCGCTTCTCTTCAGGGTCTTCTTCGGGTTGAGCGGGGATATTTCGCTTGGCAACGACCCTGAATGAAGTTGCCGAGGTATCACGAGTAGCGCCACCCGCCCTGCGCAGCACGCCACCGGGCCGGCCGTATTCCATGATCGCACCGATGTTGGTGACAGCCATCATGATCCATTGGCGCTCTTCCGCACCCTCGATTTCGAGCCGTTCGAGGAAGCGGGAGAGGGTGGGGGAAAAGTCGTCTAGTTCAATGTTAGTGAAAAGCATGCCGTGCAGGAGTATGAAGAGTTCTGGGACAGTCGCATCTGGTTGCGAGCGACGAGACTGACTGGTCGCCGACCAGACTGGGAGTACGGATTCCCGCGAGGTAGAAAACGGGTGGAGGGTAGTCATGCTGAGGATCGGAGGTGATCAGCCTCGGCTCGACAGACGTAAACGATCACGAACCTCTTGACAAAATGATAGACTGCGCGTAGCTCCTCGTTGTCGACCTCGCGGCTGAGGAGGCCGAGGTGGTGGTGGAGCTTGCCAGCACCAGGGGTGTCTGCAATACCGTATGCATACCACTCCTTGGCGATATTTCGCCAGCGCTCCTTTTCTGGCTCGACTTGCATCATCCGCGCGGCGACAATGCCGACGCTCGGGGTGGGTGAGCCATTGATATGCGCTGCGGGCCGATAGGAGGTCGAGCGGGCGCTGATCTGGGACTTGCTCTTTGGGGCGTCGCAGGCATCGTCTGCGGAGGCGGCATTGGCCTGGGAGACTGCGTCTGCCGTAAGCGCGTGGCCAGACAGCTGGTTGCTAGTGACCATGGCGGCGACGGCCATGCGGTAGCGGGCGAGATCGCCAAGGGCTTCAAGCCAGCCGGAACGGAAGGCCTTGAGGATTGGTTCTTCGAGGAGACCTGTGTAGAATGTATAGGCAAAATAGATGAAATCCTGGAGATGTTCGAGGGCGAGAGGGGAGGAAAATGAGGCGCGACGGAGGGCCTCGAGGAGCTTGTGGAAAGCGTGTGTCCAAAGTCGGATGATAATATTATACTTTGTCGGGATGACGCGCAAGGAGGCGGGTACGGAGGGTGCGAGAGAGATCTCCATTAGGTTGTGCATCATCTCGGCCAATCTGAGCGGGGGATGAGCACGGCGAAGGAAATATCAAGGGCTGACTGACCGTTTGTGGTCGGAGATAAACTTGAGCCACTTTTGCTGCTCGAGCTCCTCATCGGAGACGTCGCGGCCGCGTGCGTGCAAAAGCACGCGGGCTTCGTCAGGATTTTCGTCAGTGTCTTCGGAGAGGATCTTGGACTCGAGTGCTGAGATGCTGCGGTAGAGCTTCTTCAACTGGACTGCAAATGCGTTGTTGCCTGGTTCCTCGCGGGGCCTCCCGTCAAAGAGGGCAGAGGAGGCGGACGAGTTGTCGGTCGTGCCCGAGGAGAGGGTAAAGGAGGAGGATGCCACGGAGTGGGCGTACGAGGAGGTGGAAGAGGCAGAGACATCGACGACCACCTTTTGAGCGGGAGGGGGCTTCGATCCAGCCGAGGGTCTGGCGAGGACAGCAAAGCGGACGGGGTCGTCCTTGCGATGGTCAAAGAGACGTGGGGGATCGCGCTGGGCGGGATTGCGAGGGAGATACGAGCTACTGGTGGCATCCGAGGCAGGCTCCTGGTCATGAGTGCGGCGGACAGGGATGGGATCCGTGTCCGGGTTGTAGAGCTTCTGCTTTGGCTGTTGGTGGCGACTCGGGGGGGATATCTTGAGACGACGATTGAAGTCGTCTGGATCAGCCACTGCTGCGGACTTTCTCGGGGACGTGGTGGGGGACGGCGGGGGCCGTTCAGAGCGTCTGGTCGCGCTGTGTGCGGTGAGCATGGGCCTTGGACGGGTGTGTGGACGTACGCTGCGTTTTTGCGCTGGTATGCGATCATGCGGTCTGCGATGTTGGTCGGCTGGGGAGGGTCGCGGCGCTGCTTCGAGTCCATGGCAGAGTCGAGTTCACTGCGCATCTCCGCAGTCACTCTGCGCCGATCGAGATCATTCCATTTATGGTCATTTACATACTACGCCTACACGTGACCTCACCACGCGTGATGCCCCCCGCTCACCAAAATACTGCCGGGCAGGTTCAGCGAAAAAAAAAAAAAACATGCGGAAAACATGACCCACTCGCTGCCGGTGCAGTAGCTCGACGCGTCCGACGCCAGCCACGTCACCACGCCCCGCATCTCGTCGGGGCGTCCGAGACGCCCCATCGGGTTCAGGTTCGACCACTTGTCCAACAGGTGCGGCTGTTTGTCCAGGTACGCCGCCGTCATCCTACGTCGTGTCGATCAGCGTCGATAATCCACAGCCATACCACGACCCACTGTGTGTAAATGTGTCCTGGCGAGAGCGTGTTCACTCGGATGCGCTGCGGACCCAACTCGCACGCCATGCTCCGCCCCATCTGCAGCACCGCAGACTTGGATGTGTTGTATGACACCCACGCGTGGTCCTGCGCCCGTGTCAGTCAGCCCCAGGCCATCTCACTCTACGCTCACCCTGTTCGTGATGCTCCCCGACATGGACGCAATCAAGACGATGCTCCCCCCGTTGCCGAATCGCGCCATCTGTCGTCCAGCTGCCTGCGCAGTGAACAGCACCCCTGTCGTGTTCACGTCTATCACCTACGTGGATCATTAGCACCCGCTCTCCAGTCCTCTCGTGCCACCCACCTGTCGGAACTCCTCCGCGGGGTACTCCAAGCAATCAGTTTCCGGCTTCAGGATCCCCGCCGCTGCAACGCAAAAATCGAAGCGCTGCTCCTTGTTCCCAATCTCTTCCGCCTTCTTCCAGAGCAGTTCCTGGTTCCTCACGTCGGCGCTAAAGTACTCCAGCCTCGACTTGTTCCCCAGCTTGCTCACATAGTCTCGAGATGCTTTGAACTCTTCCGACGGCTCCTCAGGGAGATCGAAGCAGTAAACGACCCGCGCACCCGCCTCGGCAAGTGCGATGGCCATCTCCAGTCCGAGTCCCCTGTTGCCCCCGGACACGAGCCCAACGCGGTCCGTAAGCGCAAACTCGTCAAAGATTTTTGGGCGTGCGACGAAAGACGGGTCTTGCTTTGCTTTGAGAGCTGCCTCGATGCCCAACGGGGCGAGAGGCGACACAGACTGTACCATTCTGTCATCCATTGTGAATTCATTGCCACTGGTCCCTCGGACATACTCACGAGGATGTCATTGTCGAGAGTGAACGAGGATGGCGATATCGATAATCGGTCGCCCCCCTCACGCGTTACTCGACCCCTATTATTCCGTCCAGCTGACCACACTTTTTCAGGCACATGAACGTGTACATGCTATCGTGAGACCAGTGTTATCTCTCCCGTCCTCGTTGTCGAGTTGTCGACATCATTTTTCAAGCCCATGATGCTTCTCAGTCGTTCTTTGGACGCGTGTCATCCTTTGGGACTCTGACCAGCCATGGCGTGATCCGCGCGTTCATCCACCGAAGCCACACTGCACCCATATCCACACCGTTCCATCTGTCCACCATCCGCGTAATCCTATCTGATTCATCCAAATCCAGCTCGATGATGGATTCGATCCTCTGTCACGAGGGTGAACACAGGGTGTTCCCGGTGGCATTCAACGGACCTGTTTCCTGCCTAGGAATCGTAACGTGTACTCTTGCACTTGCGCATACACGAGCCTGTTTGGGTCTTCGCTGGACGCCATAATCCGCGTGGAGATCGTGCGGGAGCTAGAAAATAACCATGGCTTCCGAGACGGTGGGATGCCCTGCCCGCGTCGTCGAACCTACCAACGCAAACCACTGGGGCTCATACTGGGACCAGCCCTCCGCTTTCACGAACGGGTCCTGTGCGACACATCGTCTGAGCGCGTCTCGGTGATACAACGGAGATAGCGCACCTCGAAGACCGCATCCGGGTGCCAGGTCCTCTGAAAGATGGCCTTGGACGGTCTGCAAGAGTACAACTCTGCGAGATCGTCTATGATTATCTTTTTTCTCTCCTCCATCGTGGTGGTTCAATTCAATCCTCTACGTCATGACGAGCGTGAGGATGACATCACGGGCACCAGCATGATGTCACCCTTACTTACGGGCTCTGCGACGGCTTGCTTCTGTTCCATCTCGTGTTTTATGTGATCCAGGTGTGATCCTGCCCGCTCCTCAGTTCAGAGTCGTGCTTCGAGTCACAGAAGCTACAGCCCTGCCGTAGCGATATCAAGGAGGGTATTCATGTCCGCTCTATTGCTTCTAGGCAGGCCTCGAGGGATCTCCCTCAGGGTGCCCAAGGTCAATACGATCCCAACACACGCACCTCCATCCTGCCAAAACCTTGTTCTACCCCAGCCCCGCCCCATCCATTTCCATTCGTGGACGTCCACAGGGCCGCACTGATACTTTATTTCCAACCCAGTCAAGATCGCGTGCAAGGCAACATCTATGGCGTTTTGATTCGCGTTACTCACGTCATCCTCTTGGAGCCAGCTCTGTGCCAACGGCGCGCATGCAGGGTCTGATGTCAGTCACTAGGACATATTCCGCGCCTCTCAAGAGGGGAATCGACGTTGGCATCCGTCTTTGGGTGCGCCGCTCGCCCCTGGATACGCGCCAGGTGTCGATCAACCAGGGACTCTCACGCAGCTGTCGCGCGGCTTGGTGTCCTATGACCCCGTTCGTTTGCGTCGATGGACGGACGCAGAACGCGCACCGGTGCGTAGCGGACGAAAGCCGGTGAGGAGCATTGCAGCCGCGGTCAGGGTTCAAGAAACTGTTTCGTCAATGTGTCAAGCACGACGATATAGGGTCCTTCCGCCGGCCCCGCCCCGCCGGTCCTAGGAACTTTGGCTCACAGTGGGAAAAGTTTCAATGGTGGTGCGGTGGTAACCGCGTCCCCACTAACGTCGGTTATCATATCAGGGTGCTTCTCAGCCAGCTATCTCACCAAGAGGCTTGGCGCCGCACGACGTCCATGGTCATAGGCCCGAGTCCCGATGAAAGGACAAGCGCCTTGTTCCTTAGAGGCGGTGAACGAAACCCCTGTTTAGATATAAAGGTGTCATTGATGAGTTCCAACTCGGGAACTGAAACTCTGTCAGTCAACGTTAACCCCACGAAACGGGGATGAATTGCACAGGATACTCCTAACCGGGTTTCAACAGGGGACCTTCCCAATTCTCTCGCGGTCAACAAGTCCTCTGCGGTGATCCGCGGGAACCAACCAATCTGCGACCAAAGTAGCGGGCAAAATCTGGCCATGGTGTTGTGAATGACAGTCACGGGTGACCCAGGAACTGAGCACAACGTTCAAACTGCTGCCCAATGAGCGCTTGCGATCAGCAGTCGGCACGCCGAGCCTAAAAAAGAGAACGGGCAACTTGCAATTTCGCGGGTCCGAGGCGCAAAACCCCGGTAATAAAATTAGAAACGAGGCTCGCGCACGGGGAATCGTCTTATCAGATACTGTGTTACAATTAGCGCGCCTAATGTTGTCGTACCCTAACATATGAACATGACAGTTCCGCGATGCTGCGCTAACCGCCGTTGGCATTGCCCTGCCACAAGCCATAACTCTTTCCAGGTGTCGTCTGCCAAAGGCGGATCGTGCCTGCGTGATAGAAACTGATCAGCGGTGCGACTCATATGGACATGAATAATTTTTGGCCCACCATCCTCTAAACAGACCCAACGAAATCACATGGGGTAACGTGAGATGGTAATGCCACATGTCATGCCAACGGTAACACGCACCACTACCGCTTGCATACATTTCACCATCTGGGCTGAACTCGACACAATGTACAGGACCATGGTGACCTTTGAGAACCTCCCTTTCTCCGCCATCCATGTCGTGTACTCGGACCCATTGATCTCCCATGTTTCCCGTGACAAAGCGGTCCTGTAGGATGGGATGGATAGAAGCAGACGACGGTAAATATGGGAGGTTTAGGCTGTGAGTCGGTGCTGTGCTCGGCAAGGCAGGTATAAATGCCACAGTTTCTCCTGACGCGACGACAAGCCGACCCGTCTGCAGAGAAAATTCCATAGAGGTGATAGGATTCGGAAAGCAAAGAGATGTCGTGAGCTTCCGTGTCCGTAGATCCCACCATCTGGTCACCTATGAATACAATGAAGGCCAAGGGGTCATGAGGGACGCACTTTATAATACCATCCTCGCCCGCCGATACGCCTGTGTGTTCGCCGACCCACACGACGCTCTTGACCGTTTTCTCGTGTGGAGTGGTCTCCGGGTCCCCAAGGAATTCTGCTGCCGCGTCTGGGCGGGTGATATCAAAGATACGGACCTTCTTTTCTTGTCCACCGGTCAATATGCGAGAGGAAGACATGGATATCGCGACGGTTCGAACAATATGATCATGGGGGAAAGAATGAAGCGGCTCTCCGGAGTACGTATCCCAGACCTTGCTATCAAAACATCAAAGGTGCCGACACGTGAGGCGGAAGGAGGTCTGCGAAAACGTACGGGACTCACGCTGTGAAATCGGCGCTGCCTGTTACGGCTCTGGAGCCGTCCGGGGAGAGCTTTGTGCACCAGACGGCGCCTTTATGACCGATGAAGGTGCCGATCCAATCACCGGTCCACTCTCTCAGCATGGGATTGCCATCCTTGCAGCTGGAGACGAGCAAATAGGTCTTGTCATCGAGGATCGGGGAAAAAGAGAGGTGGGTCACAGGGCGGGTGTGGCCGGGAGCGACGAGTGGCACGGCCTTTGGTTGAGTAGTCATTAGTCGTCACGAGAGAGAGAAAAAAAAGAAAAGTCGATGGGCGGGCGTGGTATTGTGCGTGCTCAGCACCGTATGCACTGGCCTCGAGCAAGCCTGGCGTGGCAATTATTTTCGGTGCCACGCCGACGCCCGTATGGGGAAAGGCCTCGTCGGCGCTCGCTTCGACTGCTCAGTCAACGCCATTGATTTACAACAACCATCGGAGCATCTGGGCTCCGTGTGTCCGATCATAGCAAGTTCCTGTTTTTTACATTTGACGTGGACAACAGCGCAACATACGTGCGAGACGTGTACCTTGTTCCCCAGTCCTCACAGCGGTGGTGCGTGTCCTTTCCAGTTGTCCATGCTGCATCAATGTCAGGGAACGGCCCGACAATGTCGCCCGATAAGGTATTTTCGATAACGCAGGCCACTCAAACGTGCACTCCAAGCGAAATGACTACCTGACTTCTCAAAGTGACTTCTCGTCAGTTGCGACGGGAATGGCTCTCATGATCATAGCTAGCGTGCAATCTGCTTGGTTATGGGGCACCGTCTCCGCACTATATAAGCCATGCACGCATCAAATGTTCTTCGAGCTCAGGTTCCCCCGTACGCTGTCTCAGCGCGCTCCTTCTTGCGATGGCGTCTACCCTGAAACGTGTCGGCAAGAAGGTCATAGCCTATCCTGAAGACAGCGTACCTGTCATCTCTTCCTCTACCTATGTCACAGACAAGTTCAAGAATCCAAAACAAGGCGTCAGTACCAGGAAGGACTCATCCTCGCCGCCATCGCTGACGTTCTTCGCTATAGGTATTCGATTACTTCAAAAGTTTGTTCCCAATAATTGGGTGGATCACACGGTATAGTACGTGCAAGTTTAAGCACCCGTGGACGTGCTGACGTGGTCACAGATGTCGGGTGGTTGACGGGTGATCTCATCGCTGGTTTAACGGTCGGCATCGTGCTCGTCCCTCAGGGGATGTCGTACGCCCAGGTAACACATTGTGCTCCTCTCCTCTCCTTCGTTGACGGTCCTCGAACCAGCTTGCGACACTTCCTCCTCAATATGGTTTATATTCGTCTTTCGTCGGAGTATTGATATACTGCGTACGTGTTCAACTTTGGACGCTCCGCAGGAACTAATTATGATCTTTTCCAAGTTCTTCGCCACTTCCAAGGACGTGTCTATTGGTCCAGTCGCCGTCATGTCTCTCACAACCGCTCAAATTATCGCCGAAGTCAATTCTCATTTTCATGGGAGATGGAGCGGACCAGAAATAGGAACAACCCTTGCATTCTGCTGCGGCTTCATCGTCCTCGCAGTCGGGCTGTTGAGGGCTGGCTGGTTGATTGAATTCATCCCCGCACCCGCCGTCAGCGGTTTCATGACAGGCTCGGCGATCAACATTGTCGCAAGTCAACTTCCCGGGTTGATGGGAATTACCGGTTTCAAGTGGGTCCTTCGGTCGCCTATTACAATCCAATCCTCATTTCTGTAGCACGAGGGACGCCGTCTACAAGGTGATCATCAACACCCTCAAGGGGCTACCGAGAACCAAGCTGGATGCTGCGTGGGGTTTGACGGGCCTCGTGTCACTATATGTCATTCGTTATGCTTGCACAAAACTCCAACGTCGCTTTCCTGGGAGCGGTGAGAGGCAAATATCTGCGTTTCCACGACCCTCGAGAGCTAACACTGCTTTTGTCAGCACGACCGTTCTTTTTTATCATGGTCGCCAGAAATGCGTTCGTTATCTTGGTCTTGACCATCGCGGCCTGGTTATATTGCCGTCATCGGCACACCAAGGCCGGATATCCGATCAAGATTCTCCAAACCGTCCCCAGGGGCTTCCAGAATGTTGGCGCCGTTTCAATCGATCCGGAATTGGTGTCAGCTCTTGCTTCTCAGCTGCCCGTTGCCACTATTATTCTGTTGTTGGAGCATGTTGCCATTGCAAAGTGTATGCATGAACAATTTTACGCGGACCAAAGTGCTGATGAACATTTCCAGCGTTTGGCCGTGTGAACAATTACAAGATCAATCCTAGTCAAGAGTTGATCGCAATTGGTGTTGCAAATACCATCGGAAGTGTGTTCCATGCTTATCCCGCTACTGGGTCGTTCTCGCGCTCCGCATTGCAGTCCAAGTCTGGAGTTCGCACCCCCGCCGGTGGTATTGCATCCGCCATCGTGGTCGTCGTTGCGTTGTATGGTCTCACGCCAGCCTTCTTTTGGATTCCCACTGCTGGCTTATCAGCGGTCATCATACATGCCGTCGCTGATCTCGTGGCTACCCCTACTCAGGTGTACACATACTGGCGTGTGTCTCCCTTGGAATTCTTTATCTGGCTTGCTGCGGTCTTTGTCACCATCTTCTCGACCATCGAAGATGGTATCTACACCTCGATCATCGCATCACTGGCATTTTTGCTTCTTCGGATTGCCCACCCCCGCGGTTATTTCCTCGGGAAAGTGACACTGACTGACCCTCAGAACAACGGAGAGAGTCGGGAAGTGTTTCTTCCTCTCCGCCCTGATGGCATTACCAACCCCGAGGTCAGGGTCAATCCACCCGCACCTGGCATTGTCATCTACCGCTTCGAGGAGAGCTACCTCTATCCCAACTGCGCGATCGTCAACTCCGTAATTGTGGACTATGTAAAGGAAAACATGCGTCGTGGTATCGACGTGGGCACCATTAGACTTCGGGATCGGCCCTGGAACGACCCTGGTCCCATTTCCGGAGGTGCGGAAGCAGCCCAGGTAGCGAACCTGGCGAAGCCGGAGCTTCGTGCGATCATTCTGGACTTTTCTGGCGTGTAAGTTGTAGGATCCCACGTTCGATATGGCGTTTTCGTGACGTGAACTTTCGTCAGGTCCCACATTGACACCACGTCTGTACAAGCGCTCATTGATGCGCGCAGCGAAGTCGAGCGGTGGGTGGACGGGCCAGTTCAGGTCAGTACGGTCCCTTCATACCGCTGCACACCATTCATCCAAGGTCGTCCTAGTTCCATTTCGCCTCGATTCTTTCTCCCTGGATACGACGCGCGCTCGTTGCCGGTGGCTTTGGCGTTGGTTCGCCCGGCGATGTACCCGTCGAAATTGCGCCTGTCGTCACTTATCGTGACGGAAACAGAGCCAACTGGAAAGCGCACGGAGAGACCCCACAAACGGACGTTGAAGCACACGAGGCGCCTCGGGCTTCTTGCGGGCGCGAGTGGGAAGGGATGTCAGAGAGCACCCCTCTTATGAGCCAGGCAACGCCGTTCTTCCACTTTGATCTGGTTGCCGCGTTGAGGGCGGTCGAGTGCAACCAGGTTGGCTCAACCGTGACGGACGACAAGTTGTCGATCAAGCAGGTCGACGCAAAGATCTCGACGACGTTGGCCGTCGACGATGAGTAGTTGGGACGTTTATACACATCATATATCTCTGTCATTACTTCATGTATCTGTACACATTTTTTTCACTTTGAAATGGACTCGAATTTGGCGGCTTCGACAGCCCCGGCGTTTACACAGAGAACATCGAGAAATGAGTGCCGTGGGCGAGGGGCTATGGCCTCTCTTGCGATTCAAATTATCAAAAGCAGGCTCCCGGCCAACCTAGTTGGTTGGTTCAAACCTCGCTGAGAACGTCGGTCGAACGACATCTCATTTCGAAATCGCACGGTAACACTGACGAATCACTACCGATCTCGGGCTCGTGCGGGTGCACATCCATGAGGTACGAAGTCGTGAGCGCATGTCATAGCTCGAGTCATGCGACGCCAACCACCAGAGGTGAAAGTCGCTCCGTCACGCTCGTCTCTGATTCGTCTCTCACAAGATGGCCACAGGGTCATAGTAAAGGTTATCACAAATATGGCAATGACGTGCTACGCTGCCAACAGTGGCGTCAACCAAGCTCGCAATACAACATCTTCAATGGTACGTTGCGTGCAGATGGGGAAAGAGCAGGGCCTGATCTGACGACGCCTCCGGAACATAGTGGGTCCCCAGAACGAGGTCCATCAGGTTCGCACGTCTTTTCCGCGCCGGTGTCATTGGAACCATGTGAACTTACGGGATTGATTCTGATATCCACAATGCGTGCAAGGTCGGGTGTCCGGCGGTTGACCTGCAGTCTCGATCCTGGGGTGCATATTTGACGTGGTACCGTACGATACTTACGAGTCGTGTGCCTGGTGCCCCACTCCATGGCTGACAGCGGATCCATCCAAGCCAAATGTGCTGTTAACATGGTGAGTGGTCCACCAGGGACCTGCCCGAAATGGAAAACCTTTGATAACATAGGCACCCGAAATTGGTGTTGATCAAAGGAGTAGGTAACACTCGTCAGTTACGACAGGAATGGCGTGCTTCACTCCCATCCAATGATGGCTACGCCAGTTCGGTGATGATCGACCGTTTTGGGCTTTATATAAACCATAAAGCGGCACGTCCTCATCCCTTCCAGACGCATCTGACTCTCAACGCACTCGCCGTTGTCATGGCGTCCACCGTAAAGCGAGTTGGCAAGAAGATCATAGCCTATCCAGAAGACAGCGTACCGGTCATATCCTCGTCTACCTACATCAAGAGTCGCATTAAGGACCCCAAGCAAGGGGTCAGTCTAGGGAAACGTAACTTCCGCTGGGGTCGCTTACACCCTCGCCATAGACAATTGACTATGTCAAAAGCTTATT
Source organism: Afroboletus lepidellus (assembly GCA_038094355.1). Classification (NCBI taxonomy): domain Eukaryota; kingdom Fungi; phylum Basidiomycota; class Agaricomycetes; order Boletales; family Boletaceae; genus Afroboletus; species Afroboletus lepidellus. The sequence continues at coordinate 6,811 of JBBPUA010000063.1, read as the reverse complement.
TCCGATATTCGGGTGGATCACGCGATATAGTACGTTTAAGCTGAACCCCAGCCTGGACGCGCTGACGCAGTCACTACTCGTGCACAGATGTCGGGTGGTTGACAGGTGATCTCATCGCCGGCCTAACAGTCGGTATCGTACTTGTTCCCCAGGGGATGTCGTACGCCCAGGTAATCACATTCTACTTCCCTTTTACCGTTGCTGACGGTGCTTTCAATTCAGCTTGCTACCCTTCCTGCTCAGTATGGTTTATATTCGTCGTTCGTCGGAGTATTGATATACTGCGTACGTCTTCGACTCTGGACGCTCCACAAGAGCTAACCATCATCTTCCTCAAGTTCTTCGCCACTTCCAAGGACGTGTCTATTGGTCCAGTCGCCGTCATGTCTCTCACAACCGCCCAAATTATCGCCGAAGTCAATTCTCATTTTCATGGGAGATGGAGCGGACCAGAAATAGGGACAGCCCTTGCATTCTGTTGTGGCTTCATCGTCCTCGCTATCGGGCTGTTGAGGCTGGGCTGGCTGGTCGAGTTCATTCCTGCACCTGCTGTCAGTGGTTTCATGACAGGCTCGGCCATCAGCATCGTTGCCAGCCAGGTTCCTGGATTGATGGGGATCACTGGTTTCAAGTGAGTAACTCACCATCCATCGTTCCCAATTTACTCAATCTCATCTACGTAGCACGAGAGCTGCCGTCTACGAGGTGATCATCAGCACTCTCAAGGGGCTACCGAGGACCAAGATGGATGCTGCGTTTGGCTTGACGGGCCTTGCCTCGCTCTATATCATCCGGTATACTTGCACGAGGCTCCAACGTCGCTTTCCTGGGAGGGGTAAGAGGCAAGTAATTGAGCGACGACGACTCTCAAGTTGACCCTCCTTTTGGTTAGCTCGGACGTTCTTTTTTATCATGGTCGCTAGGAATGCATTCGTCATCTTGGTCTTGACCATCGCGGCCTGGTTATATTGCCGTCATCGACACACCAAGGCCGGATATCCGATCAAAATTCTCCAAACCGTCCCCAGGGGTTTCCGGAATGTTGGCGTCGTTTCAATCGACCCGGCATTGGTGTCAGCTCTTGCTTCTCAGCTGCCCGTCGCCACCATTATTCTTTTATTGGAACACATTGCTATCGCAAAATGTATGTTCAATTGGAGCGTCTACAGACCACAAGCTTGATGTATGTTTGCAGCGTTTGGCCGGGTGAACAACTACACTATCAACCCAAACCAAGAGCTGATCGCAATTGGTGTTGCAAACACCATCGGAAGTGTGTTCCACGCTTATCCCGCTACTGGATCGTTCTCGCGCTCCGCATTGAAAGCCAAGTCTGGAGTTCGTACCCCTGCCGGTGGTATTGCATCCGCTATCGTGGTCATTGTTGCGCTGTATGGTCTCACGCCGGCCTTTTTTTGGATTCCCACTGCTGCTCTGTCAGCGGTCATCATACATGCCGTCGCTGATCTCGTGGCTACCCCTGCTCAGGTGTACACGTACTGGCGTGTATCACCTTTGGAATTCTTTATCTGGCTTGCTGCAGTCCTCGTCACCGTCTTCTCGACCATCGAAGATGGTATCTACACTTCGATTATCGCGTCACTTGCCCTCTTGCTCCTCCGGATGGCTCACCCTCGTGGTTATTTCCTCGGAAGAGTGACACTGACTGACCCTCAAAACAACGGAGAGAGCCGGGAAGTGTTTCTTCCTCTCCGGCCTGATGGCGTTACCAATTCCGATGTCAAGGTCAATCCACCCGCACCTGGCGTTGTCATCTACCGCTTTGAGGAAGGTTACCTGTACCCCAACTGCGCAACCGTTAACTCAGTAATTGTGAACTACGTGAAGGAAAACACGCGTCGTGGCATCGATGTTGGCGCCATTAAACTTCAGGATCGGCCTTGGAACGATCCGGGTCCTGCCCCCGGCGGCGAGGAAGCAGCCCAGGCAGCGAACCTGGCGAAGCCGAAGCTTCGTGCGATCATTCTGGACTTTTCCGGAGTGTATGTCGTTGGACCTCCATTCAGCCGCGCCGTTCATAACACCAATCTTACAGACCTCACATTGATACCACAGCTGTACAAGCGCTGATCGACACGCGCAGCGAAGTCGAACGGTGGGTCGATGGACCTGTAGAGGTCCGTAGGATCGTCTATTCTACATCTGCATACCGTTCACCAAAAATCATCTAGTTCCATTTTGCCTCGATTCTTTCTCCTTGGATACGGCGGGCCCTCATTGCGGGTGGGTTCGGCACAGGCGAGCCGAGAGAAGTGCCTAGCGAAATCGCGCCTGTCGTCACTTATGGTGATGGGCATAGAGCTGACTGGAAAGCATACGGAGAGACCCCACGAACGGATATTGAAGCTCATGGCACGTCCCAACATTCTCGCTCGCGTCAGGGGCAACAGGTATCGGAGGGTGCCCCTCTGGTGACCGACTCGGATGAAACGCCGTTCTTCCACTTTGACCTGGTTGCCGCCTTGCGGTCTGTAGAGACCTGCCAGGCCAGTTTGAGAGACGAGCAGCCGTTGATGAAGCAACTTGATGTAGATATCTCTTGACCGCGCGGTTTACTTGGACGTTCTGATTTATTTTATTACGGGTTGATGTAAAGTTAGACTTGTATGTACATACACGACTGCCTTCTCAATCATGTTCCTATAGGTTCTCCGGTCGAGACATGTTGCAGCACGGGTGTACAGACGGGTCTCACCCTCACTGTCGCTGCGGCCGTTCTCGGTGACTTCGACGCGTCTCGCGGGCCATAGCAAAGCCCGAACTCGCGGCGCTGAACCGCATCCCCAGTGGTCGAAAATAAAGGGCGCCGAAGACGCTAAAAAGTCGAAAAGCTACGGCAAGGCTGCCCGCGTAGGCATCAGCATTGCTCTTAGTCTATTTGCTCGGCACTCATCCCCGTTCGTCTGTAGGACATCGTATCCGCTACCGAAGGTTGGTCCCAGAAAAACATTGCACGAGACCCATGGATCAAATATGAAATATACGCTTCGGAATCAGCCGTCAATGAGGACGAAGGGGAGGAACACTGATAATTGGACGCACCAGTGATAGACTGTGACTGGCCTGTAATACGATCACGAAGGAGAGTGCCGTTCCGTAGTGCGAGGTAGGGCGCAATCTGGTGATGGTGAAGCAAAGGCAGTCCCATGAATATTGTATTCTACGGCGACGCTGGACGCGTCGAAGATCTTTATACAGTACTCCAAGGTCGTGATTTGCTCTCTGGGGTGCGATATCAGATGTGACTGTGGTGGTGGACTAAAGACGGAGGTAACGAGAGTAGCTCTTGGAGCCGTTGATTGGTCACTCGGTATCGTAGCGGCGCTAAGCGCACCAATCCCCGACTCCCACTTGATGCAGCGACGACAGTCTATTGTTATGCTCGTTACTAGTGTGACACATCGACAGAAGACAACTATCAAGAAAAGATTTCAAGAGGACACTGCCAGTGGTTATTTTGACCAAGTATGGACCAAGAAAGGAAACTTTTATAACTCCACTCCCTCCATGCCATCGTTTGGGCCAGCAATCGCCATCTTCTTCGCAGCGCTCTGCCCTTCATGCTCATGCTCAGCATCTTTTTGACGTTACAGCCTTTCACCGCGCGCAGTAAGGCTTCTTTCGTGTATGAGTGATATGGGAGGAGCTTCATGCTCTTGAGTTGAAGCTGGTACACGCGAGAATTGTTTCTGGTCGAGTTGCCGGCCGCAGTGATATCCCAGCTGCGATTCTTATTATTACATGAGCTTACAATTTCAAGTGAACCTGTGCCTCCACATACGTGCCATCCTCAAGCCGGCTGTCGTATTCGGCCGGGCTGATCAGGGCACCCGTCGTATCAAGGACGTTGGGGACAGCCACCCAAGCATTAGCAAGCTCGGAATGAGAGCGCAGAAGGCCAGCATAGCGACCCAGTGAATCGGGTAAGTCGGTTACTCGTAGAACATGGGATCCTGGAGGCATGAGTGAGAAAAATAGTTGGTGAGACAGCACCAATACTAGGCTCACCCGTATTACTAGAGTTCGCGATGTTTGATGCGGCTGCAGCCACCGCTCTAGCAGCGGCCGCTTTCGCTTTGCTCGGGCTCAGAGGCGCATCTGTCTCTGATCGCAGTAAACATGAGCATGCGCTCAGGCGAAGAATGGCAAATAAGTCACTTACTCCCTAAATCAGTGCGTGTCATCCTCGGTGCAACTACTCTGCCTGCAGCAGGGAGACCTTGGAAAATGGGGTTCGATATCACAACAGCAGAAAAGTAACCTCCGCGTGAGATGTCGTAGGATCGCCAAAAGGGTGTGACGTTCGCTGTAGCCACAGCACTAAGGTCGGGTTGGGTAGGTTTACCCTTTCTGCCCTTCTTGTTTTGCGCGCCCATTTCTGTGTTCCACACGACTCAAGGTCAGGCTACTTCGTGCGTCATGACAAGTCAAGACTTACTTTTCTGCATCAACGCCTCCTCGTGTTCACCAAAGACTATCAGCAGTACTTGCATAGCTGAAGCGGAGCAATCGATGGCCTCCGGTGGGCAAGAATCGACATCCTCATCACTAAGAAACTTGAGCTCGAACTAGTAGCGGTCGGGTTGATCTATGAGTATACACGTAGGAAAATAAGAAAGGTAAATCTGGCATAGCGTATTCACACCTGTACCAAGTAAGCGAGGCGCGTGAGCAGATGGTGATGCAAGTTCTACGACGGGAGCGGCCAATGATGGAGGGACGTCCATCAGGACCCAGACGTTGAATCGAGCTGCGCAGTGTTTCTAGAGAGAGTTTGTGGAGCCGAGTCACTAGATCGTCCAGAGAGAAACAAGGCCATGGAAAACACAAATCAGTCTTACATGCGGTATCATCACTGAAAGCATACACAGGGTTTGGGGGGTTGTGAAGTGCATTAGCTACATCGCAGCCGTACTGCGTGCCGAAATATACGGATAGTAGAGACACTGCATTACGGAGACAACCAGCGGGAAGTTGTACGTCGCTATGTTCCTCGATGATTTCAGCCACAGTCTGACCAATTAAGTGTGAGCGAGCTTGCAAGAAATGGGTGACCAGGTCAGAGACGAGACCAATTTTCGTCTTTGACTTCCTCTTCCCTAACGACAGTGTTGACAATGACGCAGCGAGCTCGGGAACCTTCAGACGTGACAAATTGAACTCACAGACATCCTTATCGTATAGAATCCAAGCAGGCAATTGAGACACCAGCAAGTCTAGACAAATCGCGATGGTGACGCGGGAAGAGCCTAGCAATTCGTTTAATTCATGTAAAAGTAGACAATGAGTATATTGAGCAGAAGCGAAGTAATCAGGATGCTTGCGAAGAGACACGTGGGATGTTTTGAGGGAGATGTGGACATAGGAATCGACGAAAGACACACATCCAATAAATTCGAGATCGCAATTGTTACAGAGAGAGGAATGGGACTTCAAAGCTTTTGACAACCAAGTAACAAAGTTGATAGGAGTTTCGAAAACGGATCGATGTTCACGAGGGTAATAGAAAGGATCAAAACATTGGGGGTTTGCAGGGTCAACGATGTGCTCCAAAAGATCCGCCACGTCAGGGAGACGGGCCACAGCACAGGGCTGTTTGTTGATAAACCCAGTGATACAATTCCAGATCACACGACAGATGTACTGAGCATGGCGAGACTCACATTTTTTTTGGCTCCGTAGCGTTCGATGTCGATTTCTAGTGAGAGAGGAGGGAACTCGAAAAATTCTGGCAATGTGGCATGACGGCGCAAACAGCAGCATCCTTCCTTATTTAATTAAAAATTCCCACAGGTCCATTTGCTTGGGATGGCACGTTTCTGGCTGAGAAAACCCTCCTCCAATAGGAGCCAATAGGAGTCGGGGATGTAAGCCTCGATAAAACCAAAAGTGTGCATCAAGATCGAAATAAGTACCACCTTGTGTAAGGTCAAAGTGCTGTAAGCTGTCATAAGTGCTGTCAAGTGTAGCTATTGCCTGGTATGTATCCAGGCTTGTGCCACAATCATAATAAATTGTAATTACAAAATATATATTATATTATGTCCAATTATATATGTAGGAGTCCTCAGATAGGGGTCATTCACCTCTTTCAACCTGACTTTCAAGTGATAGTGAATCAGATGGAATCCAATCTACCAGAACTGCCTCCTCCATACTCCCTGCCACCTTCATATTCATTTTATCAAAGCCCACCAATGATTAGCATGGTATGGATTTTGTTGGTAACTTTTAGATGATTCAAATTATTTTTATTTATAGAAGCAGCATCTTCAAAACAAAGGTTTTGGTGCTTCATGTGTTGCCATACCATCAATGGCCACAGGACTAGCAGCTTTACGCAATGAGTCCTGCAGTGACCTTGGAGTAGAACCTGATATTGGAGTTTTCAACCAAGATGCTCCCCCCCAACATGAAATTCGAACTGACATCCAACAATGGTTCAAACTCATTCAGTCATCACCATCATCTGCTAAACATCTTGCTGTTACTGGCATTGAGCTGGTGAAAAATCACATTTCAAAGTATCAGCATAGGTTTATTCGCATGCATATCAAGAATCAAACTACATGGTATGGGATATTGTTAAGTCCGGGTCCTCCGGATCAAATCCGACGGAGTCCGGAGTTGGACGAGTAGAGGAGTAGAGGGCGAGTTGGGCCGGTAAGTCCGGAGTCGGAGACGGAGGGGCGAGGAACCTTGACGCAGGACTTATGTGTCGCGTCCTTGTACTTCGCTGGTCCTCGGAGTCGGAGGTCAGAGGGAGCACAGAGGCTCGAGTCGGAGATGA
>JBBPUA010000062.1:0-41365 GCA_038094355.1 Afroboletus lepidellus | reverse complement strand
CTGATCGGTGAAAGCAACCAGTTTTCTCTCCCAAACCTTGCTGTTACTACCCATCTCCTTGTCAGCAACAACGAGATGATTTCGGTGGCAAGTTGCCAGTGGCCTTGCCATAAACCGAGCTTCTTCTCAACTTTGCGATTTTATTGCGGTATGATGACGTACCTGTCACACACCTCGTACTTACGGACTTTCCAGCGAGTTGCCCGTTTGTGGCACGGTCGTGACGACAGAAGAACCAGTCGCAATCCCATCTCGGCTTTTTGGCAATTTGCCCCGTCGATAGTGTGTTTGTGGGATGACCCCGATATCAGCCACGGGGTTCAGAGGCCGCTATCGGCCAGTATAGCCCGCGGCCCGAGGAGGGCTTCAACGGGCCACTGCTTGTCGGTCAGGTGGCAGTGGGATTTGCGTCCGACTCGTGCTCAACTGGCAGAAGGGCCCGGGGCCGGCCGGCCATCAGGAGAGCGGCACCCTTACATTGCGTTTCCTGAAGACTTTTGCGAGCCTACGCGAGGAGAGCTCTGATTGGACGGAGCTGCCTTACAGAAACGCTGATCGGCGCCTATATGAGATCGCATTGTATGTAAATTTCTTACGATAAGCCCTGTCCAAGTAAGATGGCTTTTAGCATCGTGATAGTAAGTTGCCATGGCATACCTCAGGTCCAGGCGAGACCCTGATCCTGCCACTGTCTTGCGCCGGTAGCCGCGGATAAGAGCCCGGAACTCATGTAAAAAAATGATTTTCCGTGGCTCGGTGGTTCCGTGACTTTCAAATTAGCGCTGAAGCGCTGATCATATAAGGAAAAAATGAGAGCCAACGGTCGGTCTGTTGTCTTCGATGCGCGTGGCGACATTCCTCCACACACACAGGGTCAATGAGTTTCTCATTGGCTACCAGATTGTTTCGTCATAATCCATCGGCTCGCCTTCAGAACGTTCTAGATTGCTGTAAACGTTGGTTGGTACGCCCGCTTCCCCATCCGCCCGGCCTCTTTCTCCCTCCGAGTTGGCAGGCTGGACCCGAATGGCTAAATCGCGATCCTATTCTTCCCTCGCCGCACTTTGCTCGCCGTTTGGCCTTGTCTGGTTGTTCGCACATGGTTCCCTGAGTCGCTCATTGGTTTATCAGTGCGCTGACTTTACCACCCCTTGTTGGAAGATGTGCCCCTGGCACTATGTATGTTACCCCAGGTCAGGGTGAAGTCCCCACTTCGTCTATCTCAAGGCAAGACAGGTGTGACGCGAGCCCTCAACATCGACCATAGTGGTATATTCCTCCGACTCTTTTAATTGTGCGCCAGTGGCTGCACTAGAGATCCTCATCAACATATAGCACTGGTTCTATATATCAGAGACTTGGCTGTGGAAGGAGTTGTCCACCATGCCCTGGTCATGATGTGGCCACTACATCCATTTCACCACTACCAGACCCTTTTTTATGTCGCCGTCTCCGCTTCTTTTTTGGCTCGCCGTGCTCTGCGTCTCTCCCAATCTCGTTTGGCAGAGGTATAGGTGAATGTGAATCAATGTCAAGTTCCCGTTTCTGCCCTTGTGACTTGCCTGCGACTCCAAGGTCGATACCAGTGGTATTTCCGCCGTCCTCTCCGACCTCTTCACCCTGCATCGCTTTTAGTTTCGCGCGCTCTTTCTTACCCTTCCGTTTCTTCTTCTCTCCTTGCGCGTCGGTAGCCCTGCTTTTCGCGTTGGAGCCTAGTGACCAAGCCCCTTCGTGTTGTGAGCCCACGCGGGAATGCAGATTTTCGCGGAACTCCTTCAAGCGCTCGATGCGCTTTGGATCCCAGTTCTTTTTCGCTTTGCTACCTGGAGCAATAAAAGTTGAAAAGATACAGATGAATACTGGCAAGCAAGTACCCCGACCTTTGTCCACTCTATAAGGTGCTATCTTCCTCAGCCCAACATAAGAGTTTAACTCCGCATCCGTTGCAAGAAGGATTTCCACTGGCGTGAGGCCATAAGCTTCAGAAGGGACCGAGGTATAATGAAAACGCGTGGGCATGTGAGAGGTCTGCAAAGTTGACATGTGAACACGATTTCGCCAGTGAGTTTGGCTAGCTCACTATGCCACTGAACCCAAGTCTGTTCACCACCTCGTCCATGTACGCATCTACCTTGCGCTTCCGTTCTTCTTCCGTACCTTTCCATTCTTCGTCGTCTTCGTTCCAACCTGGCCCCGCGTCCAAGTCGGCGTCCATCTCGTCCACATCCACTCCGACGTCTTGGTCTTCAGTCGCTTTTTTACCTTTCTTCTTCTCTCTCTTCTTTTGTTTTTTCAGTTCGGCTTTCGATTTGGCGCTAGCGGGGAGATCGATGTCGTCGATGTTGATATCGTCGTCCCATGTCGGCTTTTCTGCATCACCTTCATCGGCTGCGTGTATATCAGTCCAGTGGGTATCATGGATAATACTTGACCTCACCAATGTCATCACCGCCATAGATTTCTGCCATTTGTGCGTCATGCTTGGAGGAGTCCCAATCTGCATCGAGGTCAAGGGCTACGCAAGGGTTAGAATCTAGTCGATGGTGGAACGATCAGAATGTATCTCACCTTCATGATCGATGCCGCTCAGTCCAGCTTCCGAATTGACCATCTCCAGCTTTCTCCGCAGCTCGTTAGCTTGTAGCACTTTCAAACGGGCTAGTTCTTCTTTTCGTTGTTGCTTTTTGGACTTCTTTTTATCTGTGCTACGTCTTCCGACGAGCAGGACATCATCACCTCGGTCTTCCTCGGTGACCGCAGCCTCAATCAATGCGCGCTCCTTTCTGATCTCCTCCCTTCGCGATCCGAGTAGCGCTTGTTGCTCTGCGTCCTGTCTCTGTTTCTTCCGAGCGCGGGCGTCCTTCCGAGTGGTGGATTCTCGCCGAGCAGATGGAAGGTCACGAGGAAAGGATGCAATGAGTGCACCGCCTCTATAGTTGGTTGTGAATGTGTGGGTCGCACCCTTGTTAGGCTCGTCGGAGCTATACACCAGCAAAAACACTTACGGTTCTTCGAATCTAAAGTTATACGATGACTCGAATGCGTCCGCAAGGTCATCGAACGAGTCTTCATCCGAGAATGTCGCATCCATCGACTGTCTTTCGTCATCTCGGCTCTGGTCTATGTCTGAGCCAGCCTGTGAATCGGTTGCCTGTTTGGACCGTTTGGACGAGGATTCGACTATTTCGCTGTACGTGGGTACACGTCGGTTCGAGTGGTCCATCCACCCCCGGTTGAAGATATAACTGCACAAACATCAATTACTGTCATTACAACGATAACATCCACAGCCAACTTCGACAGGAATGCCGGATGACAGGAGGACGCACTTCATTAAAAATTCTTGATCAGCCTCTTCCTTGGACTTTTTGTCGCATTTCTTTGTAGCCTTTTTGCTTTGTACGTCGTCCTTTTCTTTCTCTCGCTCCTTCTTACCCTTCTTCTTTTTACCTTCGGATTTCTTGCTGTCATCTTCTACAGTCTCCACGTCTTTGGAAGTGCCAACCCATTCATTTGTTTCGACACTGACGAGTTTGTGAAGGTCCTCGCCGACCTCACGTTCCAGGAATGCCTTGTACTCTTCCTCTTCCATTTCGATCTCATCCCGCGTACGCGAGCGCGGGACAAGTAGATCATCGTTGTCATCTCCTGATTTCTGGGGTTACACAGGCTAGTCAATCCCAGATGTAAAGATGGAATACCATGCACTTCAGAAACAATTGCGCCATGAAACGCGGTACGAGTTTCGGAGCGAAGGAGCGCTTGTTCTTCGCTGTGTGTCAAGGGGTGTGGACTCGGAGAACGCGAGGGCGAGTGGGCGTCTGCGAGTGCAGATGCCAGTGCAGCTTCCCGGATCGTCAGTCGCTTCGACTACTTTCAAACATTCATGCCGATACATTGAGAGGAGGCTAAATCGCACACCTTTTCTTTCGCTCTCGGCTTCGTGACAGGGGCTTTGTCTTGCGTACGCGTATGCTCCTCTAAATAAATGAAGGACTTTATTCTCAGAAAATCAGGCTATGGGAGACGCGTCGAAACCAAACGCACCGTCAAATACGCGCCTTTCACCTTCATATATAGCCGGATCTTTCTTCTTTATGCGCGCCAGCGTACGAAGAATGGCGGCATCCACCGCAGGCGTAAGTTCTTCTCCGTCCGAGTCTTCTTCGGTCTCTTCTGAATCTTCTGAGTCGGGATCGGAGGGGTCTGACTCTGAGTAATCAGAGCCATATTTCTCTTTCACTACACATAAAGATACACGTCAGCTATAGCCCTGCAAATACAGCTCCTATGTCATCGGGTCAACATACGCTTCGCGAGTTCCTCCCTTTCCTTCTTGTACTCAAAGGCTTTTGCAAAATGTTCGTTGATTGTGAGAGTATGGAGGTCGTTCGTTTCCGAGTCTGAATCTGAGAGCATGATGGATGACACGAGTGCGTCAATGAGCAGACAAGTGCATCCAGTGAACACGAAAGAAGGGGCGGTTGTTTACAGTTGTTACAATCGCAAGCCTTTGCCAAGTTTGGGAGATCTTGGATCGGGCTGTGCTGTTTGTGCGTGTTAGGATCCCAAGCCTTTGCCAAGCATTAATGACAGCCAGTCCGATGAGGGCCTGATTGGCGTTGATTAGCACCGGCGTAGGCTTATCCTGTATGCACAGACATGGTGCAGTGTTGTTCCACGAGTGAAGCGCGCATTTTAATAGCAGCTGTGTTTTGCTACTCCGACCACACCTTCGACACTGTCTCACGTGAGTCGACACGCGTGTTCCTGGTACCCGGAAACAGTAGACGGATCAAGTTCATGCAGTCCTCTCCCAAGACATTTCAGGAAGCCGAGGTTGGTCAGCCTGTCGCCCACAACCAAACGTCGTTGATTGTTCCCTTCCAAGTCCATCTACGATCGTGCTACCAAACTTGAGTTCGCCGCAGAGTTCGCCTCTGCATTCCGCCTCTATCTCGAGGCGACAGACGCCTTTCTCCGTCTTTCGCGCTCTACTGCGGCCACGCCGGTGTTTCAGGCACAGTGCAAGGCAAACGCCGCAAAAGCCATCCAACGGGCTGAAAAGATCAAGAAAGCGAGCAAAACTCCCGGCGCTCAGCTGGGCACGATTGCTGCACCTGTCGATCCCTTCGCAGCTGGTAGGATTTGAGGTGGTTTGGTATGCAGTCGCTTATCATAGCGCAGATCACCAGGCATATGTGCTTCGACATTCGGCAACAGTCAACGACATCCGTTATCCTCTCTGGAACGAACCTGTCTCCTCGCCATCCAATGCAGGAGCACCCTACTCGTGCGCACATCTCGTTCTGGCAGATGGGACACTCACTGTTCGGGCCCCAGCGATCCGAATGGCCAGCCGAGCATCCCTCCATCCAGATCCACTGGTTCCTCGACCATTACGTGGAGGAGACCGCCCTCCGATCCTCTCACTCCCCAGGACCTTTCGTCGACATTGGCACCTACTGACATAGACCAAAACATGATCAACGATTGCTCACTCTGTGCTTCTGTGGCTGTTTGCATCCAGCATAACCAGAAATTCCATTCGAAGGTACATCCTCTTTTATTTACTCGAGGCAGGCGACATCCTTTCCCTATGTGCGGAGACAGTATACTTATTTCTTTGTAACCTTCCACAATCCCAACGATGGCGCATGTGTTGACTTTCTATTTTCAAAGTTGCTGTCATCCTCATTACTCCCCGGAAACCAATCAGGCAGATATGATCTCAAAGTGTATCTGAACGGCGATTACAGGCGGGTATGTGGTGCAGCTTTGATATGGCCGTGATGATATGTTTGAATTTGTCATGGCATGTTACAGATATGTAAGTATTTACTGAATGGTTGCTGGCTCAGGAGCTGATGTCTTGTCTTTGCTTTGCACTCACTGCACTCCGACCTTTGGATCTTTCTGTTCTCGATCTGTTTTATGGCTGTCAATTGAAGCTATTGACGATTTACTTCCCTTCGACGAGTCCGGACAACCCGTAGGAATTTCGACGGGACATGACGCGATTGTATGGCCAGCTTTGGTCGAGAAAGCCGTATGTTGTCATGTGCTAATCCGACGTACAGCAGAACTGATGTTATTGTACTAGTACATGAAGCTCATGGGAGGATACGACTTTCCAGGCTCGTACGTGACATGTAGCTTATCTCGCCCAGTGTTGAAGTTTGTTCACCTTTATGTGCTGACCACAGTAATTCGTCTATTGATTTGCGGTGGGTTTATGACAGGACCGCCGCTTGTGTTTGCAGGATCTGACATTATCTATGTAGGGTATTGACCGGGTGGATACCCGAACATGTCGATCTGAAAAGGTGTGGCTCCCGAAGTTGCTTAGGAGTCCCTGGTCTTGTTTCATCATGCTCGTGTACTTCTCGTACTGATCCTGCTCCAGCACCTCATTTGAAAGGGAAAAAACGTGGGCGAGGATAACAAACGGCTTTCGGAAAGGTGTGTTTCAATCTTTGTACGCATCAGGGAATATTTCTTTGACCTTGTTTCTACCACAGGTCACTGTGTGCTCACCGTGGGCACGGACGTCAAAACGACACTGAAAATAGGTAGGGTGAAACTGCTCCCTTCGCACGCTTATGCCGTCGTCGGTGAGTTGAGTAAGGCCCTCGGCCTCATGTTTCTATGAGCACATGCTCACACGATCGGACCCAGATCTCCAAGAAACGAACGACCAACGGTGGTTGACATTGATCGATTCGAGGGTGCCATCTGCTAAGCTCAAGGACGACTCCAGTTCGAGCAACTCGCGTGAGTATTCGATTTGCGCAATACATGGTTGAGTTACCTTGGTGGTTAGGCATGCTCGACATGCGGTGGGACGATATATGCACAGCATTCGAGGGTGTATATGCGTCTTGGGACCCGGCACTACTCCCGCACGGTGCTACCCTACACGAGTGAGTTTTCTTCGATTGTTAGATAACACAATAATAACTATTCCTTGTGACCCAGGACGTGGAAACCAGCCAACGCGAACGATAAAGTGCAAGGTGACTCCCTTCGGTTGCCTCGCATATTCATCTGAGGGTTCATTGTCGTCTTATAGCATCCGTACGCCATCTGCGGTTGCTTTACGAGTGCCACGGTTCCTCGGACGTTGGCGACCTTCTAGATAAAGACATCTGGGTGCTCCTGACGAGACATCTCTCCCGTACCAGCAGGGAGGCCGAATACATCTCATTGACCGTGCATCACGAAGACGAGGACGATTGCAGAGATGCATGGCTGAAAACAGGAGGAATAGAGGTGCAGGTAAATTGACTCTAGGGTTGCCAGGGTTTGTCGACGTGATCAATCTTTGTAGGGCACGTACACCACCTCGCCGCACGTCTTGGTGAAGACGAAAGCAGGCCAACTCCATGCGCCCAAGTCCGCGTCGTCGCCATCCACCAAGCTCTCGGGCGCGCTCTCGATTCTCGTCAACTACGACGGTCCATTCGACGACGTCCATTTCACGGTGAATGTGTTCTGCGGTATAGACATCACTGTACGGTGGGACCAAGACGCGGGGATCGGGGATTCGATTGGTGCGCGAGGCGGATTCAGTACCCAGGTGGGTCGCGCTCGATGTGGCCGTGCTTGTGTTCAATGTGTTGCAGGTCGAAGGGACGCTCACGACCAAGAACGCGGGCGGGAACCATACGCACGCGACGTACATGGTCAATCCTCAATGGCATCTTCGTATTCACGAGGAAACTGGGTCGAGCGGGCGCACGCCTAATGCCATAGCGCCCTCGCGGAGGGTTGCGGGGAGCTCCAAGGCGGCGTGCGAGGGGAGGAGCACAGGCAAGCTTGGCCAAAAGTCGATTGTGGTGCTGAGCGTGCAGGGACCGAGAGAAGTGCCGCTCAACGTGACCGTCGTCTGGTCTTCGGGGGAGCGGATCGTCGAGTATGTGCGGGCTTCGTCGTCGTGTTTTCATGAGGCTGACTGCCGTAGGTTGGCGGAAAAGGAGGTGGTGATGTCTTCGGGGGCGTATACGTATGGCCGAGCGAGAGCGGCGGCGGATGTGGCACGTATGTGATGTTCATTCTGTTATGTCGGGTCTGATCGGTCTGCGAAGCGGGCGACTACACCGTGATCCTTTCTGCGTTCGAGCCTCAGATCCATCTTGGACCATTCACACTCAGCCTCGATAGTACGCGCCGGTTCGACCTCACGCCGATTCCCCAGGAAGGAGCGGGGATGTATGCGAGGGTTTCCAAGGGAGAGTGGTAAGCGTCGATTGCCATTGATGGCCTGCCTAGCATTAACTTTCGACCAGGGGCAAACATACTGCTGTGGGAGGACCAAGTCATGGACGGTATTATTCGAATCCAATCTACGAAGTCCGACTTCCGTCTAGTGCGCAACTTAGGTATGTTGGCCATGACCTCTTATTCCTACTTTATTGATCCCGTCCCAGTGCTCGTCTACACCTCACCTCGACCGCCCCTACCGCCGCCCTCAACCTTTCCCTCTTCTCTGCACGCAAGACCCCCACCTTGGACAGGCCTCTAGCTTCATCCGGTCCCTACAGCGACGCCTTATCCGGGGTTTGCATACCCACTCGCATGTTGAGTCCAGGCAGGTATTGGCTCGTCCCTTCGACGTTCGCCACGGGGATCCAGGCGTCGTTCCGACTAGTAGTTTACTGCTCCGACGCAGGTTGCGTCGTCTCTGAGCGCGACCCCGCATAAACGCTCGAATGTGTATTGTTCGTCGACTGTATTGTATTATTTCTTGGGTTCCCTCGTCGGACCAGCGTCGCCGGTGAGAGCAAAAAGTCGTTGACGCGTTTGAGCGTCGTGCGCGAGGGGTTGGCCCGTGGGCAGCTCGCGATGATCCACTGGAGGCGCGTCTTGAGCACGTTCTTGGCTGTTCGGGTCAGTGTCCTGCATCGATGCCATCGGTTGACACGTACATATTTCGTCTCGGGGGTTGCTCAGAGCCCCTAGAGACCCATCGGGGCGAAAAAGCGTCGCGAGGGCAACCAGTGCCACGCCGATGCTTGTGTCCGTTCCGGTGGGACACGCGATGCAGACGGTACGCGCGTTCTGGAGGTGTTGCTGGACAAAAGGCATCGCCTGGGGTAGAACGGCAGTGAGAAAGTGGTGTTGGCCTTTTTTGCCCTCGGGGGTCTGGATGCAGAGTAGTCTGGACGCGTCTGGCCCTCCGACGAGATGGGTCAAATTGTCGGGCGTGAGACATAGGAAGGCGACGTCGGGGTGGGCTTGGAGGAGGTCGGGGCGTCGGAGGGAGGCGAGGTTGCTGATTGAGATGCGCCCCGAGACACGCTGGATTGGCGTGCCGCATGCGTGGTCATGGACGGCGCCGTCGGTATGAGAAGACGCGACGAGCGAACGAACGAGGTCTGGGAGGTCAGAAGGACCGGCGTTTAGGATCTCGTCGCGGTGGTTCCAGTACAGGGTCGGTGTGAGACCCTGTGAGATGGGCTTAGACGCCGCAGGAGAAGAAGGGATGGGGCACGGACCATGCCCCAGAGTTCGTGGTCATCCCCGGATCCTTGGATGTAGGCGAACCCCGAGGCGCGGCGTTCGACGCCGTCCGTGACTTGTTTCGAGGCGGACACGCATATGATGGGGTAGAACGCACAGTCGGAAAAGGTGGGGAATACGGTCGTGGCGGGGGTGATCCAGATCGGACGGAGCGGCCGATCCAGCGCTGGCAGTGAATACGAGGAAGCCTAGACGAGGATCAGAGGCTGGAGAGGCGTAGAACAAGGGTAATACCGCAAGCTGGGCGGCCCATGCGTCGAGCCTGTCCTCGATCTGGGAGTGTTCCTGTGGACTGACGCACCCGGGTGGGGTATAGAGAGCGGTGTCCCGGGCACGGATGGCGCGATTGACGACGGCGCACCAGATTGGGACTGTCTTTGATAGCGCGTCTGGGGTGCGTTTCCCGGCCCTGGTCGAGTCGACGAGCACGATCCTGGGACGATGAGCACGGACGCGTCACCAGCGATGGACGTACCCGGCGTGCTTGGCGACGAGGGGGAGGAGATGGAGGTTGGGTCTGCGGAGACTAAAGCACCAGTTGTGGGTGTGGCCATCGGTGGACTTGAAGTAGGCGTGCTCGAGGGCCTGGCTCGTCAGCCGGGCACGTTTCGCGCTAAGCGGACTCACGATGCTCGGGTTCACGTACCAGGCGCCACAGCGCAAGTTGGCTGAGACGCGTCAGACGACGACCGCGCAGACGGACACGACGCACGGACGAGGGGCAGGTCTGGGTAGTGCTGGTGGACCTGCGCGACAAAGGCAGCGTCTTCGGCGATGGACTGGACGCGATGGAAGATGGCCTGCGACTCTTTTCTGAGGTGTGCGAGCAACGACATGGAAACGTAATTACAACCGATCTTGACCTCGACCTCGACCGCCATTCGTTTCTTTTCCCTCTTTTTTTCGACCCATGGCGGTCGCCATCCGCTCTTTGGCTCTCCTTGCGCCCCTCGCTCGCCGCGTCGCCGCTGCAGGTCACCAGCTCGCCCGCGTGCAAGACCCCAACGTCGTCTTCGACGACAGCGGAAATGGCACCACCGTCGTGTACAGCGCCCTCACCGGCCTGGAGATACCCCAGGGCCTCGCCACAGACGGTAGCGGCTCCGGTTTCTCCACGAGCGCCATCCTGTGGATCGTCTTCTCCTTCGTCGTCGGTGCCCCTCTGCTCCTGGTTGGCTTTCGCGGTCGGCACTTCACCCTCGGTGCCGCCGTTGGCATGGCCGCCGCACTCGCCTGTAAGCTACTCGTTCGTGTCCTGCTTCAAAGTTGACTCCGACGATAGCTTGGGCCGTCATCGTGAACGCGCTGGACAGCGTCGGCGTCTCCGACGTCGTGCTCACCGTCTGCATTTTCGTCTTGTTCGTCCTAGGCTTTGCGTTGGGCTTCTTGCAGATGACCCGCGTCCTCGGCATCCTAGTGCTTGGTGTCCTCGGCGGCCTGGCCATCGGGATCCGCATCGTCCTGCTGCGGAGTGGGCTCATCGTGTCCAATCCAGCCGCGTACTATGTCAACTGGATCATCATTGGCGCATGCGGCATCGCTGGGAGTGTCCTCGTCCTGTGGAGACAACGATACGGGATTGTATGCTATCCCGCCGACCTTCCCGGACGTCTACTGACACGATTGCTTGCCAGCTCAACGGATGTGCCTCGACCGGTTCGTTTCTGTGCGGTCTCGGCTTTGACCTCGTCATCAACCAGCAGTCTGGCATGAGCCGTGGACTACGTTATCTCTTTGATAGAAACAGCTTTCATGTTTTGGTGCGTCTCGCTCTGCCCCCACGATGTGTCGTTCACTAGCAACGGTCTCACAGGACACGGTGACGAACGGATATTCACCTCCTATGACGACCAGGATCATTCTCGCCGTATCCTTGGGAGTAACGTACGTTGCGTGCTTTCCGTGCGAAATCGACACCGAGCTCCCGTCTTTAGCCCTGCTTTCGCCTTTGCGCAATGGAAAGCATTTACGAGTCCCTTTAGCGGAACCCAACACGACACGTTTATTGGATCTCTTTGGGAGCCTCAAGACGCTTCTTTCCCCCAAGACGAGGAATTTGCATCGATGCCGCATCGATCGATGGACATGCCCGACACGCCAACGACTGAAAAAGTATCGTCGTCGGACCACGCCAAACCAGGTCGATCGAGCTAGAACGTTCTCTCTTTACTATGTCACCTTGGTAAATCCCAGCATCGCGACGCGTTATGTGTCGCGCATTCACCTTTTAAAGCATTATAATACCCGACGGATTCGCCCGGACACGCTTTCGTGCTTTCATCCTCTGATTCGACATTGGGCATACCTGCGGTACTTGGACGTAGTTAGGTTACACTTGTGCCTCGTAGACAGACACTGCAACATATCGTTTTTGCCGAAGCGAGTGGAATAAGAGCGGTGGGAGGAGGTAACGCGGTCCAAATGGGGCAATTCACATGTTTAAAGCCGCTGGCAGGTTCGGACAGGATCATAATAATCATGAGGGGCTAGTACAAGAATGATACAAGGGCTGTCGTGACCCCATTTCCTTGCCTCCATGTCACGAACCGACAAGAAGCCTGTCTCGTTTGCGATCCACATCACCGCAGGCGGGATCGCAGGCGCGATGGAAGCGGTGCGTGCTCTCGATGCGGGGTGCGACCACGCTCACGTCGTGCCAGCTATGCTGCCAACCGCTCGACACCATCAAGGTGCGCATGCAGCTCTCCAAGTCGAGCGGTGCGCCCGGGGTAAGCGGCTCGTCCTCGAACGCATCCACGCTGATCCGCGACAGACGAAGCCCCGGGGAGTGATCGCGACCGCGGTGCGGATCGTGCAACGCGAGACACCGCTGGCCCTATACAAGGGTCTTGGGGCCGTCCTATCCGGCATCGTGCCCAAGATGGCGATCCGATTCGCGAGCTTCGAGACGTACAAGGGCTGGCTGGCGGACGAGGTGACGGGCAAGACGAGCGTGGGCAACATCTTTGTGGGTGCGTCGTGCGTTCAAGAGGTGGGGCACCGTTGACGTGCCGATCAGCTGGGCTCGCTGCTGGGACGACCGAGGCGATCGCGGTGGTGTGTCCGATGGAGGTGGTCAAGATCCGGTTGCAGGCGCAGCAGCACTCGCTCGTCGATCCACTCGAGACGCCGAGGTATCGGAATGCGGCGCATGCGGTGTACACGATCGTTCGTGAGGAGGGGGTCTCGACGCTGTATCGAGGCGTGACGCTCACCGCCCTCCGCCAAGCCACGAACCAGGGTGCGCGTCGACGGGCCAGGCATCGCGTTTGATTAACACGCTGACAGGGGCGAACTTCACGGCATACCAGGAGCTCAAGAAACTGGCACATCGATACCAGCCTGAACGCACCGAGCTGCCGTCGTACCAGCACATGGTCATTGGGCTGATCTCGGGTGCCATGGGCCCGTTTTCCAACGCGCCCATCGACACGATCAAGACGCGTGAGTTTTGACTGCCATAGACGGCTGGGACTGACGTTGGGCATAGGACTGCAAAAGCGGACGTGGCAGCCCGACATTGGCGCGTTCCAACGGATATCGATCGTTGCCAAAGACATGTGGCGCAGGGAAGGGGCGAGATCCTTTTACAAGGGCATCACGCCGCGGGTGCTCCGCGTTGCACCGGGCCAGGCGATCGTGTTCGCCGTGTATGAGCGGGTGAGGACGATGATTGAGAAGATCAACGTGTCGGCGCAAGACGATCATTATACCGAGTGATGTATTACTACTAGCTGCATTGGCATCAAGTGGATGAAGCTAATGGCCTAGTGGCGTGACAGTGACAGTGTGACCGATGCCTTGATATGAAATTCCCACGGGCGATAAACATCGGTACACAGACAGGTAGCCTAGGCTCGGGTTTCTTCCTTTCTTCCATCCGGCGCGTTTGCACACACTTTTCTTGCTCGACGCGTCTCCCATGGCATCCTGGAGTCCCCAGCCGGCAGGATTGCACGAAATCCTCCAGACGCTACGCGATTCCACCAATGTCCAAAAAACAGTTCAGCGAGCCATCACTCTTGTACGGCCACGTCCCTTCATTATTCCGATCTGTCGTGTTCACCGCTCCCTTGTCTAGAAACTCACCTCGTTCACGCGCGTACCAGACTACATCGCATATCTGGCTCATATCCTGGCTACTCAGGAGGAGGACGACATTCGCCGTATTTCTGGCTACCTCCTCAAGAATAATGCCCACCTCGTCCTCAAGGCCGCTCCGGAGGTTGCAGAATATGCGAAAGCAGCCGTGCTGTCCGCGTTCAGCGACCCTTCCCCCACGGTCCGCACCGCTGCCGGGCAGGGCATTGTGGCTTTCCTAGGGGTGTTGGAACCCAGAAACTGGCCTGATTGTCTCGAGCAACTCGTCGCCATGCTCGACGATCCGAGTCGTCAAGAGGTAAGTCTACTCGGAATGGGTACCGTCTGCGCACGCGCCGCGACTCTGCAATTGCATCCCTGGGGATGCCGAGACCCTGCGTTGTTTGTTCGGGGTCGGTTCGCGCCCCATTCGGGAGATTTACGGGATGCGCGTGCTTCGCCGAGTGCCGTTATCCGACTCACTCGCGGGGTTGGCCCCCGACGTCGTCGCAGTTTCGTTACACCTTCCGTCCACCTGGCATCTGAGATCAGTACTGAACTCTGGCATAGGCAGCGTTTGGCGTCTTTGAAAAAGCATGCGAGGATTTCCCGCGCAAGTTGGACATCGAGATCAACGGCACCCGTCCCCTCGACTTTATGATCCCCAAGTTCCTCATACTCTCGGAGCATGCTTCGCCCAAGATGCGTTCGCACGCTGTCGCTTGCTTGTCGTATTTCGTGCCGATCACCTCGCAGTCGCTTTTTGCGCACATTGACGCATTCATAGCATGTTTGTTCAAGCGCGCATCAGACGAAGATGCATCGGTTCGCCGCCACGTTTGCCAAGCTCTCGTATTACTCCTTGCCGCACGGCCCGAGAAGCTCATGCCGGAGATGGCCAATGTCGCAGAGTACATGTTGTATTCAACAAAGGACAAGGACGAAACCGTCGCGTTGGAGGCCTGTGAATTCTGGTTGACGTTTGCCGAGGACCCAGAGCTAGCGCCGTTTTTGCATCCCCTGCTTGGCCGCGTGGCCCCTGTGCTCCTCGATTGCATGGTCTATGGGAAAGAGGACCTGTATTGGCTCGAAGCGGACACGGAAGACACCACCGTTCCGGACAAGGAAACTGACATAAAACCACGTCATTACGGTGCCAAGTCTCATGGATTAGAGCGCGAGGCGACGGAGAGCGCCGAGGAGGCGGCCAAGCGCAGCGCGTACAATCAAGAGACGGTATATGACGACGACGACGACTATGACCTGGACGACGACGACTTTGCCGAGGAAATGTCGACGGAATGGAACCTACGGAAATGTGCCGCTGCCGCGTTGGACGTGTTGGCTGTCAGATTCGGTGCAGATCTGATGAACGTCCTACTCGCCCCGTTGAAGGACAAGCTATGGAGTACGGAATGGCTACAAAGAGAGAGCGCGATATTAGCATTAGGTGCCATGGCCGAAGGTGAGCCCGGCTTGATTTTCTTGGTCAATTTAATCCTGACGCAACGGCCAGGCTGTATCGATTTCATCGAGGAGCATCTGAAAGTCCTCATTCCTTATTTGTTGAATACGTTGAATGATCCCAAGGTACGTCGTGCGGTGTGTGGATGCAACATGTCTTATACCCCCCCTTGAAGCCTCTTGTCCGTTCCATCACCTGTTGGACGCTTGGTCGCTACGCAAGTTGGTGCACACAGCCAATATCGGAAGAACACAAGAACCGATTTTTCATCCCTACAATGGAAGGTGTATGTATGAACGTGGCAACTATTCTTTGTCGACTCACACCTTGACTAGCTTCTGCGGATGGTTTTGGATGACAACAAACGGGTACAAGAAGCCGGTTGCAGTGCGTTTGCGACACTCGAGGAGGACGCCGGCACGGAACTGTGTCCCTACCTTGAGCCGGTCCTGCGGAACCTGGTCTTTGCATTCTCAAAGTACCAGCACAAGAATATGCTCATATTGTACGACGCAATCGGCACCCTCGCAGACGCTGTTGGGCGTGCATTGTCAAATCCCCAGTATGTCGAAATATTGATGCCACCGCTCACCGGTCGATGGAATCGACTACAAGACGCCGACGACGACCTCATCCCCTTGCTCGAGGTAAAGCCCTGTCGATGATATGATCTGCCCTGTTGTTTACCTGTTGCAGTGTCTTTCTTCTGTCACAATCGCCATGGGTCCAGGGTTCGCACCGTATGCGCCGCTCGTTTTCCAGCGATGCGTTAATATTGTACACCAAGCCCTCCTCCAGTATCAAGCCTACCAGCAAAATCCGGAGCTGGACGAGCCCGACAAGTCGTTCCTTGTCGTCTCGCTAGATCTCTTATCAGGTTTAGCACAGGGTTTGGGCGCCACTTTGGAACCCATCATCTCACATGCACAGCCGAGTCTTCTCACGCTACTTACTGTTTGCCTAAAGCACCCACAAGCACCTGTACGTCAGTCGGCCTATGCGCTCGTTGGCGATTTGGCGATGGGGTGCTTCAACCTCTTGCGGCCGCACCTACCTGCAATCATGGCGGAACTCATCTTGCAGCTTGACCCAGAGCCCAAGGTGGAGTTTGTCAGTGCTTGCAACAATGCAGCGTGGTCTGTTGGTGAAGTGGCGCTACGATACGGAAGAGGTCAGGAGTTTTTAGATCCTCGTCCATTTACCGCCCATTCATTTCCGGTTTCTGTAGATGATCCCGAGTTCCAACAATGGGTCAATCCTTTGATCGCTCGCCTCATTCCGATTTTGCTACACCCCAAGGCGCCACGCAGCCTCCACGAAAACGCCGCGGTGTCGATCGGCCGGATCGGTCTCATGCATCCGGTTCTCGTCGCACCCCATCTGCCCGAGTTCGCTCAGGCTTGGTGTCAGGCGTTGTACGAGATCCGCGACAATGAAGAAAAGGATTCCGCTTTCCGTGGCCTCTGCACCCTCGTGCAGACGAACCCCGCTGGTATCGCCAAGGTCCGTTGGCCTCGGTCTACCTATGGTTCGAATGCTGACCATCCTCCAGAGTCTGATGTGGTTTTGTAATGCCATCGTACGGTGGAACAACCCCTCGCCAGAGCTCAATGCCATGTTCCAGCAACTCTTGACAGGGTTCCGGAACCACGACGTGGCCGGGTGGCAGGCTCAAGTGGGTTCCTTCCCGCCAGGCATCCAAGAGAGACTCGCAGCGCGGTACGGGGTATAAACGGATCTCCCATCTTTCTCCCCAGCAATCTCTTTACGATCTCTATCCACGTACCTCTACGACCTCCACGACCTCGTGTGCTCGCCGTCCTCTCCCTGTTGTCACCTGTGTCTTACCATTTGTGCCGAGCATTGATTGGATCTGTTGTCTGTCCTCATTTCCGTTGTTTTCTTTTCCTGCGCCGTATTAATAACAGTAGCATTTGTCGAACCGTGCGTTGTCTCGAGCTCCCCCATCTGTAGTCACACGTAGTTAGTAGTTACCACATCCCGATTACCGAACGCCTAGTTTGTTCGAACGTACGTACATACCTCACTTTTCCACCTCGTCCAGTCGATGCGTCTCTTGGTTCGCCCTGGTACCAGTCGCTCCTTTGAAAAAAAACTGTTTCCTCCTTTCTTCACCATGACACGCACATTTTGTAGTAGATAGCAGTAGATACAATTTTTTTTTCATCGAGCAATGCACCGACACTTGGATATTTTATTCACGTCGCGTCGGTCTCGTGAAGCACTACTAGGACAAAGTGAAACGAAACACCACGGCCGCTTTAGAACCGCCGCCTCGACGCATACGACCGCCGATCCCCGAAATCCATCCCCCCAAGTCCCGCAGACGACCCCCCGGTAAAGGCGCCCTGTCTGAACCGCCCGCGGAGCTTGTACGCCTTGTACCCGTACACCCCGCCGACGCAGACCCCGATAAACAAGAGTAGCTTAGCGAGAAACGAGAACCACGACGACGATTTGGGCGCGGCGCGGCGCCCGTTGGTCAGACCCCCTGCAAGCTTGTTGAGGGGGGCTTCTTTGGACGAGAGCGTGGCCGAGTAACTCGTGATCGAAATGACGCTGGGCAGAGAGATGAGCGACGCCACCCAAAAGAAAGCGGGCACTTACTCGTGCGCATCAAACACCTCTCCCGTCAGCGCCGACACGCCCAAAAACGGATTCGTGGGCAACTTGAGCCCCTCGACGCGGAAACAATCCGTCCAGTCGTCCCCTACGAGATTCGGTCGATCGCGCTGATCCGAGGTCGAGAAGAATACGTACAGGCTTTGTAGTGCACTTTGACCTGAGGACCTGGGTGAGCTCCGACCGCGGGTGGCGTCGAAAAAAAAAAAACTCACGTCGAGGTACCCGTCCTTGATGTACGTCAGTTTCAACTTGGTGACGACGTTGGTACGTCGGATGTTGGCCTGCAGGGAGTCATCAGACACTGGTTGACGTCAAAATGAGGGACGCACCGAGCACCCGCCGATGCTGTTTGCGTCGCCATCATGCTCGTGATCATACGCCGTCTCGCCATCGCCAAGCATGCCTACGATCCGAGGAAATCCATACGAATGTCGTGAATTGGCATAACTGGGACGCGCGGCGATCAGAACCAAGGTCATTCATACGTCATACGCCGCTCACGTGTCAATGAAGATGCCTAGACCCTCGAATTTATCTGCCAAGGCGGATCAGACGGCGTAGCAACGACCCGGGATGAGCGGACCTTTGTTGCCGAATACGGGCCCGGGTTGCGTCCGTTCGGTCGTGAGCCAAAACGCCATGCCGTCGCCGTACAAGTGACTCGACTCTCCCGATACCTGCAAAGGTGAGTGGGGCGGTGGAGATGAAAAGCCGACGCAACCGCAAACCTTGAACTCGATCTCGACAACAAAGTTGGTGGAGCTGAGCGGAAGCCGGGACCACAGCCAACCCTGGATGCGATGATCCGTTAGCCTACGTCGCACCGCTGACTAGGACGAAACGAGCCCCTGCGCGTACGTACCATCTGGGACGCGACGGGTCTCGTGAGGCGGATATGTTTGTTCGTGTTCTATCCAGGGGTCAATACTCTCGCCCACGTAAGAAAACACTGCACGAACGATGTAGGCGTCCGCACCAAAGTCCCACCAGCTAGCGGGCCCCAGGGTTTAGAACGTCAACGGCAGTCCCGGACTCACGTGTGCACGCACCGGTTCTGTAGGTCTTCATCGATGTAAGGCGCATGTATCGAGTGTGTGCGTAATTGGATGGTCTGTAGAGCGGTGTCAGTACGTTTGACCCACTCCCGAGGAATGGGCTCACCCGTTCGATGGTTCTGTTGGCCATCTTGGTGTCTGCGGCATACACAATGGACACGAGACAAAGGAAAAGCGCTACATAAAGCGCGGCCAAGGACCGCGTCGCCGACGACATCTGGCAGTGGTTTTCAGGGTCGTTACTTTTGAAAGAGTGGATGGCGAGCGTCGTCGACAATTCAAAAGGTGGACCGTGGCCGAGTGGGCAGACGGAAAATGTTGCAAGGTTGTTTTCCCACACCTTGGACGCCGACTACACATCCTGCTATTGGTCGTGTAGAGTAACGAAAAAGAAAACAGAAGTTCGAATCGACATCGTATCTACTGTCGTTTATCATGGCCACAGCAGCAACAGACTGCAACGCGTCACACGCACGGCCATGCTCATGCCGGTAGCTCAAACTTTTGCCCTTGCAGCACTCTGCAATGCGGACCAGACGTGAG
The DNA here is from genome assembly GCA_038094355.1 of Afroboletus lepidellus. NCBI lineage: Eukaryota > Fungi > Basidiomycota > Agaricomycetes > Boletales > Boletaceae > Afroboletus > Afroboletus lepidellus. Next base: position 22,054 of record JBBPUA010000062.1, on the reverse strand, counting down.
CACAGATCAGAAACGCGGACAAGGGTACGCACTTTGTAAAGTAAACGTAGAAGAAGTCGACGTAGAGCCCTGTCTGCACGAGTCCAGCTACGACTGCGATGGGATCTACCACGTCTTCGGTAAAGTATCTGCAACGCGCCCCACATGCGGCGTGAGCACCCGAAACGCGTGTAGAGGCGACGTCACGCACCTATATATCCAGTTGGGAATGTACAGAGCCCTATAGACACCAAGCGCGGCAAGATAGTGCGTCGTGATCGTCTCCGCCTCGCCTGTCCGCTGGAGCATGAACAACTGGGGAAAGATGGCGACCGACTCGAGATATATGGAAAACGTCCACAGTATCTCCGACACGGAGAACTGGTAATTGAATATGAGCGCAAGGACGAAACAGGGTCCGAGCAGGTACTCGATCTTGAACGTGTCGATGGACGGGTCGTGCGTGGGCCTGCAACGGTGCGAGTTAGCGGGAATAGACAGGCACGCAGGGACGACTGACCGAAAGCGGTACTTCATGAGGTAGAGGATGTAGCAGCTGCTAGCGATGAAGAAGATCTTCATGACAAAGTTGTACAGCGAAATCCAGCGGAAAAAGAGGTCGATGTAGCGTGTGACAAAGACGAGCACGTACAGCGCCTGCGTCTTGAATGAAATGCCTGCACAACAGTCAACCACCGAGCTTCCGGGCACACATGGACGCACCGCGGCATGACCTGGTCGTATGTATCTTGTGCACGAGAATGAATATAGAGGCCAAGTGGGCCAAATCGCCTGTCGGACGGGTCAGCAGGGCGGCGGGACGGCGGGGGCGCACAGACCCAGCAACCGGAAAACGTTCATGGCCATGTTCAAAAACTAGTGTGGACAATGTCGTCGACGTGTCCACTACCATTCAATCCCGGAATAGCTGATGTAACACACTCTCACGCCTGTTGCTCTCCCTCCTCCAGGTGAGTCCCCTTCCTCGCTGCTGGCGACGATGTTCTAGTAAAAGGGTCGACCCTGCCGACGTCCCGCTGGGCCCGCGCTGCCCACGAACCCATCCAAAGTGTCTGACGTCCGATGCACAGCCAAGATCACGCTGTGTCGTTGTTAAGGCCAGACCGACATGCACGACTCTCAGTTGACTGGCGTGGCTCCGAGGACAAGAGCCCGCTGGCAAAGGCAGAGCCATCATTCCAAGCGTTTCAAGCTGAGCCCGCGCAGACGAGACGACTTCTGCCGCGGGCGGTCACTGGACGTGGTTCTCTCAAACGCGACAATATGTCGTCCACGGACGGCGACGCGCGCCCAAAGCGTCCATGCATGAGAACACCGCGTGTTTTGGCGTGTGGTTGCGTGCGTACACCTGCAGGAGCGTGGGTGGCACTGAATCGGGCTTTGGTTGGCTGTTTCGGTCAGGGGCATGAGATCACGCAAGGCTGTCACGTGCAGCTCTGAGCTCTTCGCATCTCCTCTTCTGTATATATGCGATACTGAGTGTTCTTCGTTTCGCAGATGTCGGCGATACTTCAGTTCGTGGGGTGGACATATCTTCCCGACTTTGCAACCCGTCAGGTGCTCTCTGTGATCCACCAACTTCTGCAAAGGATATTCCATATACCACCCCCACCTCCACGATCCCCCGCTTATGGTCGCCATTATCGATACACCTATGCCGCCGTTGTGCTCCTATACCTCACATACAACTTCATTGACGCATCGAGCAGACTTGCAAAGAACTTTTATGAGCTTCTCGGGGCCAGCCCCTATTCAGACGAGAGTGCACTCAAGGCTGCCTTTAGGGCATTTGCAAAAAGGAACCATCCAGATCGAACAGGACCGGAGGGTGAACGACTTTTCATTGAGGTACGGGATGCATTCGAAGCACTCAAGGACCCAGTGGTTCGGTTTGCCTACGATAGGTAAGTGCAGTGCCATGGAGACATTGTGAGCTAAGGGTATTCAAGGTTTGGACCGGGCGTGCTGCAGTGGCAGGACTGCACAACGATCAAGGACTACCTGAGAGGGGGTCTGCTGAGTTCGTTGCCCCGTCACATGGTGACTGGAATAGCACTTTTCCTGTTCTCTGTTGTGGGCAAGCGGAGCCCCGTTGAAGCCGTGTGTATGCACTCATTTAGAGATGAATTAGACCAATCTGATAGTGAACTACAGTGGCGATATCTGCTGTTCGTAGGCGCGTTGGCACTTGAGTTGTATCTGATCGTGGTCCCCTCACCGACCTCATCCGGGGCATCCGGGTTCGTGGACCAGGTTGCACCTCGGTGGATGGTGTTGGAGAGCCTGTTTCCACAGCGGGTGAGGTACCAGCACATTCTGCTGCTGCACGAGGTGTTCGTGTTCGTGTCGGTTGCCATGTCGAGGGTTGCACCGGTCCTGATGCAGATGGATGGGGAGGTGGACGTGGGCATTGTGCGGGCGATGGGAAGTCGAATTGGAGAGCTGGCGCAGGGCATCGAGCGGGAGGGTGAGTGCAGTTGTTTCCGTCGGCACTCCGCTGACCTTTGCGCAGTGTGGCAGATGCTGAACGGGGAGGCAGAGGTGGTGCGGGCGGACGAGGTTGGGATGGGAGTGTTGCTGCGGGAGATGGAGGACATGGTGGTGGAGAACAAGCTCAAGAGCGAGGGGGGTCCGATGCGGAGTGTATGGGACAGGGCAGTCGACCGCGGTGTGCGTGCACGGTCCATGTCTTTGTAAGCAGACGAATATCAAATGGATGTCGTCATGTGGATACCTCACGGAAGGAGTGCGTCAGCCATTTCACACAATCGATGGGCCCCGATTGGCCGGCGACTCGCCGTGCTTCGATCTTATCTTTGTCTCTGCCAGATCCGGACGTCCCGATATGGGGGGGCACACGTGCCAGGGAGGATTTTATGTTTGTTTCTTTGTCTTGTTGGGTATTTGAGTGCAGGCTGAATTTTTTGTTGCTGCAATGGCTGGGCCATCTTCCCGCCCCAGAGTCAGACTCAACAAAGAGGGGTCCATCTTCCTCGCAAGCATGTCCTTTCCTTGTCCTGTGGCTGGCTCATAACGATCCCATCAGGCTATGCCCGCACACTCAGTGCCTACCCGTCACGCGCAGAAAAAGAGGCACTTGTCGCGTCTCTCCGGGCCATCCCTGGCAACGAGGGCTTCACCTACCAGAAACTGAACAACTGGTTCATACGCCATCGCTCTTCTGGTACGCGCATCGGCCTTGTCTGACACGCCCCTCACCCGCGTCTGCAGCCGAGTCGCGCGTCTTGATCGACGACGAGACCGTCTGTAAGTGTCGACGTGCCCGTGTCACATGTCACTCACCTCTGCCTGCCAGTGTTTCCAAGGCTCACCCCAACACACCTCCAGCAACTCCGTGTGCTATACAAGAAACGGCCTGACCCGTCAGAGCCCATCATCACCTTTTGGGCAGAGCGCCTCAAGGCAGACAGAGAAGACGTCACCGCGTGGATCCAGTACCAGCAAACGAAAGCAAGAGAGGACGAGGCCCGTACCACCCCCGAGTCCCCCGATATCCCGCTCCAACAGCTGGTCACGAGCACGAGCGTGTCCCCGCCCTGTCCCCGACCTCCTCGACCTCCTCGCCCGCACCTGCCCACGCCGCCGTCGACGTCGCCCCAGACGAGGATGTTATCGCTGCCACCGATAGCCGTCAAGCTCGAAGATGCCCGCCAGTGTTTGTCGCCGCTCGAGGCAATATCCGCCTCCATTCCACCCCTGTCGAGACACCTACAACAGGCACGTCGGTTGAGTGGTAGCGTGGTCAAGTGCTTACCTAGCACCAGGTCTCCCCCGTATCGCCGTCACGACCGCCTCGGCAGGACCCGACCAAGGCCTTGGCTGCGAGCATCCGAGCCAGCGTGCGACACGCAACCCCCCGCGAGCAGCCGCCCCGGACGGCGGACGAGTTTTCGCAGCAATTTGAACGGGTCGAAAAGATGATCAACGCGTTCATGACCCAATACGACAGCGGACGGCTTGCGCCGCTCGGTTGGGATTCGTGTACGCCACTTGTTCCTTGTTGACGGGGGCGATGCTGACGTTGCCCAGCTGTCTCGTGATTCCATCGTAACTTGCGCACTGTATGTATTATATAGACATTTTATACAAGTATAATGAACAAGGTTGCCATCCAGGCGGTGTCGGATGTCGGGTGTTGCCGATCGAGGTGACAATGGACGGAAGCAGAATATGTGTGGACCGACCTCCTTGGTCGTGCACCACCATGTCCCTCTCTGACTTCCCCTACCCAGCCAAGCTCGCAGACCTCGCCGTCCCCGCGACGCCTCTCCTCGCAGACTACCACAGAGGCTCCATATCCACCACGACCTCCATGACAGAGTCCACACAGGACTTGGACGAGTCGCTCATTCCCCTCCCAAGGGCGCGCCCGAGAGCGACCTACAAGCTCGTTGATTTCATCATACAGCGCACTCTGGGCACCGGCAGCTTTGGCCGGGTACACCTGGGTCAGTCCTTTGTTCACGTGCGCGCGCACACACTGACACCGTCCATGCCAGTCCGCAGCAAGCACAATTTGCGTTTCTACGCCATCAAGGTCCTGAGCAAGGACAAGATCGTCAAGACAAAGCAGGTTGAGCACACCAACAACGAAAAGACGATTCTCGAGGCAATACAGCACCCTTTTATCATCAACCTGTGGGGCGCGTTTCAAGACGACTCGAACCTGTACATGGTTATGGACTATGTCCCCGGAGGCGAGCTGTTTACGCTCCTTAGGAGATCCAACGTGCGTTCCCCGTGCGTCTTCGTTGCGTCGTTGACGCGGCGCAGAGGTTCCCGGACCCGGTGGCCAAGTTTTATGCCGCAGAAGTGGCGCTTGCGCTCAATCATTTGCATTCGCTCGATATTATTTACCGCGACCTCAAACCCGAAAATATCCTCCTCAACCACGACGGCCACATCAAGATTGCCGATTTTGGCTTTTCGAAGAGATGCTCGTCCGTAACGTGGACGTTATGTGGGACGCCGGACTACCTTGCGCCCGAAGTGCGGTTTTTTCCAGGTCGTTGCCCGCGCGCTGACTTGGTGGACTAGATCGTCGGTCAGCAACGATACAACAAGAGTGTGGACTGGTACGCTCTCGGAGTGCTCGTCTTTGAGATGCTCTCCGGTCTCCCGCCGTACCACCAACCGGACCAGAATACGGTGGCCTTGTACGAAAAGATCTCGCGTGGACCGACGTTTATACGGTGGCCGCCTTTCCAAGTGAATGCCACGGACCTTATCCTCAAGCTCATGGAGGGCGATCCCTCGCGACGGTATGGCAACCTGCGGCACGGTGCCGGGGACGTGTTTGCACATTCTTGGTTCTCCGAAGTCGACTGGGTGAAGCTGAGGAATAGAGAAATTTCTGCGCCGTACCTGCCCAAGATCAGCGGGGACGGTGATTCCAGCGCGTGCGTATCGTCGACGAGGCATGTAGTTGGTTGCTTACCCGTTTCCTAGATTCGAGAAATACCCCGAAGACAATGCAGCGGACATGTATGGACGACCTGGCCTTGATCCCTGGGGCACCTTTTTCCCCCAGTTCGAATATACCGCCGTGCATGCTCCTTGTTGATTTTATTCTTGCTTTTTTGCATACACACATGTGCTCCAGTGACACTTTCCACATACCCACAAGACCCTGTCGATATCAGCTCGTGTTGTAGAGCTACAGTGTTGTCTGTTGTAATTCCATTCCGGTCTGCTAGGACGGCTGTTTGTCCGGGACAAACAGGAAACATCATGTCGCAAAAATATGGTCGAGGGCGACAGCGCCGCACCCATTCCACAAACAACGACCGACCTCGTCCAGGACATCTCCAACTCGTCTTGTTCTGCCAACGATACTCGACGAAGCCGTCTTGAAACCTTGCAAAACCGTCCCGGATCCATCGAGATCGACCTATCGCCCTTTTTTCGTGGGCGTATTCGATTGCTAGTGGTGGCGGGAGGACGCTATGGCCAAGAAACACCCCAAGGCCGCGCAGGTGGACGATGAGGGCGTGTCAGATGACCAGGTGGCGCGCGCCCGTGCGCAGTTGCTCGTCGAGAGGCAGGCGGAGCTCGACGGCGTGCTGGACAGACACGACGACATGGTGCGTGAGCCCTCCAAGTCTGCTGCCTACGCTAAGGGGGTTCGTTTCGCCAGGTCCGCGAGGCGTTTCATCTGGAGCAGTTTGTGACGCTGCTCGAGTACGATCCCAAGGTGCGTCGGGTGCTTTGCTCCAGGCAGGGGCCTAGACTCACACGCCCGCAGGTGGCCAAGCGAGACGATTCGATCGTGTTTCAAGAGGTGGGTGCGGGTCGTCGTGCGATCGTTTGTGGGCTCACTGGGAGTTGTAGTATAAAGCCAAGTACGACCTCCTCGAGCGTGCGGCTACGGCCGCAGGGCCATCGCGGGCCACGCGCCGCGCGCACACGCAGCGCGTGCTCGACCTGACCGCTTCGTCTCCGATCAAGAACGGTGTGGCGACCAACACGGATGGGCGCCGCGTGTTGCCGCTCGAATCGCAGCCTACTGCGTTGTCCAACAAGGCAAAAGGAAAGCAAAAGGCGGTCGAGCCACTCATGGACGAGGCGGTCAAGGCCCGGCCCAGACCGCGCCTCGCTGAGCCCGAGTCCCCGTCCATCTCCGTGGCACGGATGCACAAGCGCGCCGTCGTGTCGCCACCGTCGTCCCCCATACTCAAAAAGAAGCGTAGGTCGGTAATAGGCCCCGAGGAGAGCCTTCGCTCGGGACGACTCGATCCGAGCAAGCCACCGGAGCCACTCGCCTTGCATCCGTCCACGAGCTCGTTCATGGTGCTCGACGAACCCCCCTCGATATTGCGCACGCCGACATCGATCAAGCGTGTGCGCCTGATCGTGCGGCGCCCACCCCCGCCCTATTCGAACCCGCGCCAAAAACCGCCTCCACCCAAGTTCAAATCGAACCTGACGGACTATTTATCGTCGTATACGATGCTCGACGAGCAGGAGCAGACGCCCGAGGCGCTCGAGGCGCTCGCGCGCCAAGAGGCGGTGCTCCGGGAAAAGATCGGGCGTCTGCACGCACAGGGCCGGTTCGGGCCGTTTTTGTACGGGGAGTCGTTCAAGGGCACCACGAACAAGGGGGCAGCACCCATAGCGATCACGGCGAACCCTAACGCGAGGGACCCGAGGCGGACCAAGGATGCGTGGGAGCACGTCGTGGAGACGATCGTGCATCGGGGACGGCACGCGGGCGGCGGGAGCGCGTTTCTTGTTCGGGGACGACACGTCGCAGCGCAGGTGGCGAATCGGATACAGGTGTATTGGGATCAGGCGGTGGTGAGGGAGGACAAGGCGAGGGTGCAGGAAGAAAAGCGGTTGAGAGCGTTGGCCAAGGCGACTATCAAGATGGTGGTGGCCGAGTGGAAAAAAGCTGTTTTCGTGAGTGTGATTTAGTTTGGCGTTGTCTGGGCGCTGACGTTGCTTTTGATAGTATGTTAGAGAACAGGAGAGACTGAGGGTGGAGGCGGAGGAGATGCGTCGGGGTCATGAGCACTTGGATGCCATTTTGGATCAGTCGGGACAGATTTTGGAGACGCAGCAAGTCGATCTATCGAGAGGCGACTTGTCGCGGTCGAGGAGTCGTTCGGGCAGCGTGTCAGCGACGGACTGGGAACAAGCGTCGACGGGGTCGAGCGACGAGGAGCGCGAGGACAATGAACATGAGGAGTCCGGGGTGGAGAGCGTGGAAGAGTTTGGTGGGCTAAGCATGCCAGAGGACGCCGCGCACGATGCCGAGGACGAAGAAGAGGAGAGTGGCGACGAGAGCAGTGAAGAAGAAAATGACGACGAGACGACGCACGCGTTGCTCGGGCCGACGCGGTCCAAGGCGGAGGTACTTCCGTCGTCGACCGATGCAACAGAGGCGGACCGGGACGTGGCGATGCGTTCGCGCTCGTTTAGCATCGACCGGGAGGCGACGAGAGGGACGGTGGAGGATGCCGTCTCACCGAGCGTACCGTCGGACATGGACTCGGTTGTCCGGACGCCGACATTGGGGAACGCACGGTCGCCGGCGCTGGAGGGCTTTTATGACTATCCGATGCGGGACGACCCTTCGCCTGCGTCGAGCGTCGCGGAGCATGATTCGGTCAAGGAGGATTCGGAGGGCCATATAATGAATGGCGCGGAGGAGAAGAGGGTGACGACGGAGGAGATAGAGGACAAAGTTGAGGCCACCGAAGCATCGCAGCTTCCAGAGGATGTTCCTGACGAGGCCGTACCTCACGAGGTGCAGGTGGACGCGGACGTGGACGCGTCAATGGAGGATATCCAGGCTGACGAGTTCGCGCGCATTCCAGAGTATCTGAAGCCGTTCGCCGTTGCGCCGGTCAACTGGTCTCCCGAGGACAAGATCAAGCCACCGTCGTTGCTCCGTGGGGTCCTCCGACCTTATCAACAGGGTGGACTTGAGTGGCTCGCCTCGCTGCATTCCAACAATCTGAACGGCATCTTGGCAGATGAGATGGGACTTGGGTACGTTGCAGCGACGAACGTGCTGACTGATTGACTGACTGACTGACTGACTGACTTGGGGGACAGGAAAACGATTCAGACGATCGCGTTACTTGGGCATTTGGCCTGTGATCGGGGGATATGGGGTCCCCACCTCATTGTATGTCTTGTGGCTTGTTCAAAGCATCTGGATTGACGTTGATTGTTTAGATTGTTCCGACGAGCGTGCTGCTCAACTGGGAGATGGAATTCAAAAAGTTCCTTCCTGGCTTCAAAATTCTGAGTTATCACGGAAGTACCAAACGGCGAAAGGAACTACGACAGGGATGGTACAACAAGCACCACTTCAATGTCTGCATCACGTCGTATACGCTCGCCAGTCGAGACGCACACATCTTCAAGCGCAAGATGTGGTATTACATGATCCTCGACGAGGCGCACATGATCAAGAATTTCAGGTCGCAACGGTGGAACATTTTGCTCATGTTTCGCTCGTTTCGGCGGCTGCTTCTCACTGGGACACCCTTGCAGAACAATCTAACCGAGTTGTGGGCTCTGTTGCAGTTTTTGATGTCTGGCACCAACTTTGCGAACCTTAAGGAATTTGGGGAGTGGTTCTCGAGTGCGTGTGCTTGTTTTGCGTTTATTCTGGCTACTCACATCCTCGTCCAGATCCCTTGGAGAAAGCAATCGAAATGGGCACTATGCTCGACGACGAAAATTTGCAACGCGTGTCGAAATTGCACACGGTACTGCGGCCGTACCTCCTCCGGCGACTGAAACGCGACGTCGAAAAGGAACTCCCGAGCAAATACGAGCATCTCGTACTTTGTCCGCTGTCCAAGCGGCAACGATTTTTGTACGACGAGTTCATGTCGCGGGCGCACACGCGCGAAGCCCTCGAGTCAGGCGTGTACCAAAAGATCGCCAATGTGCTGATGCAGCTGCGCAAAGTGTGCAACCATCCCGACCTATTTGAGGTCCGGCCGGTCGTCACATCGTTTGCCATGACGCGCTCTGCGATCGCCGACTTTGAGATCAAGGAGCTACTGGTCCGAAGAGAGTTGTTTCGGGCGGAAGACGAGGAGCAGATCAATCTCGACTTGTTCGGGCTACGCTTCGTCGACGGGCAAGACGTGCCGCTCTTGCCGGCGCTCGAGATGCGACGACTAGACGCCACGCATCGACTGCCACTCATTTCCGAAATGCCTGGGGAACCACCGCCGAAAGACACGCGAACCATGGCAGGCTATCGTACGTGGCGCAATTATCAGGAGCGCCTGCAAAAGGTCGCCAGATGGGCTCAGATTGGCTATGTCAACCGTTTGCGGTGTGCGCGGACGCCAATATACGGGCAGGAGATGTTGAGAACAGTGCGGGGGTGCCACAGGCCTGTCATGCCGCTCTCTGCGGTCGACCCTAGAACCGCGTACCTGGACACGGCGACGACTGCAAACGCCATGGTCAAGTCATACGAGCAACGCGCCGAGGAAATGTCGGGTGTCATCGATAGGTTCGCGTTCGCTACCCCCGTTGTCGTTGCGCTAGATCTTCCCCGTCTTGCGCTTGCTGGACGCGAGGAAGTTGTCGAGTCTTCCCCGCGCACGTTCGACACCGTCTTGCACCGTTCCAGCGTCAAACTCCAGATCGCGTTCCCCGATCCGTCGTTATTGCAATACGACTGTGGTAAGCTGCAAGAGCTGAGCCGACTTTTGCGACAGAAAAAGGTCGGGGGACACCGGATACTGATATTCACCCAAATGACGCGGGTGTTGGACGTGCTCGAGATCTTTCTCAACTTTCATGGTTATCTGTATCTCAGGTTGGATGGGGCCACCAAGATCGAGGACAGACAGTACATCACGGAGCGGTTCAACGCGGAACCGCGGATATTTTGTTTCATCTCGTCGTCGCGGTCGGGTGGCGTCGGTATCAAGTGCGTCGTTGTGTTCTCTCTTCTTTGTGGGTGTTGATCGGAGGCGTAGTTTGACTGGCGCGGACACGGTCATATTTTACGACAGCGATTTCAACCCTCAGATGGATAAACAGTGCGAGGACCGGTAAGATTCCGTTGTCGACGCACGTAGCGCATTGCCGACCCTATCCCTTTCAGCGCCCACCGCATCGGCCAAATGCGCGACGTGCACATTTACCGATTCATATCCTCACATACAGTCGAGGAAGCAATGCTCATGAAGGCGAACCAAAAGCGATCGTTGGACGACATTGTTATTCAAAAGGGAGAGTTCGACTGGCGAACATTGTTTGAGGATGACGGCGCGTTGACACGGGCGCTTGGAGAAGTCGAGGACTCCGAGGACGCGCAGGCCGCTGTGATCGCAGCAAGGGAAGAAGACGTACTCGAGGGCACCGACCAGGCCGAGTTTGGTGCCGAGGAGACGACGGAATCCCGCGTGGAGACCGAGGGTGGCGTACAGGGCGAAGCTGAGGCCGACGTGGAGGAAGGCGAGGGGGAGCACGGTGGCGGGGACGAAAGTGAAGGCGGGAGTGTGTCCGACTATATGATTCGTGTCGTCCGGACAGACTGGGATGTCTTCCGAGACTGGCGGCTGTAGCGATATTGGTTTCTTTCCTGGTCCTTTTTCTTGCTTTTCTTGTTTTGCATAGCACCACTCTGCGGCATTTGACGGTAGATATTCTATTACTACATTATGCATTGTACCGTGTTTCCAAGTTGTCACGTGGTGGCCAGACCTCTTTCATGTCGTTGCTCACCTTCCTGGGTCTCAGACAGCCCAAGTCCTACAATCGGGCGCCGCTCACCCTCGCAGACGTCCTCCACCGCACTTTTGTCACCGGACTCGCCGCGCTCAGCATATATGGCATCTACCTGGGCTACTCCGTCCACGAGCACGTCATGACCAAAGGCAAAGGTGCGTCCCGCGCTCGTCTGCCCGATACTTCTCTGATACTTTACGCACGCGTCCACAAGAGGTGCGTGGCGTCTGTCTCTCGTGCGGCGTGTACACCGGACTGAAGTTTGCTTGACGCATTGAGGCGCTCGCACTGAGAGAGGCTGAGATCAAGGCCCGCGAGGCGGCACAGGCGGTAGAGGAGGCTCGAGAGCAGTCCTTGGCCGAGGCGGCGCAGGCTGCGCTCCACAAGCGGTCGTAGGGATCGAATGGGTCTCCGGCGCGTTCCGAGGTGAGTGGACGAGTGTGGGCTGTCGTACCTTGTCTCATACCAGTGACTTAGGTTCTGCCAACGCGTAGGTCGTCGCCCGGACGGGGACTCAGAGCTGGGTTCGCAGTCATGACTCATATCGTATAGCGCCCCCCACTATCCACAAAATACATTTATTCCGTGCCAAGCAAATACATAAGGTTAAGAATAAACAACACACTCGACGGAGACATCCTTTTCTCATCCGTCAAGGAAGCGCGAGCCAAGCTTGCAGCAAATTGGGGAGGTTCGGTGTTCCGAGACCCGTCACAGGGTCCCAACCGGGTGCAGCGCTGAATCCGTTGGTACCACACCCTGGGTTGTCTCCCATGGTGATGTCATTGAAGACGCCAGCGAACTGAGGGGAATAGATCTATAGGGAGAGTCTATCACGATATGCAGTGCACCTTGGGGCATAGCACTCACCGTCGGGTTGATGAATCCGATGGGCGATTTGCCAGCGGCGATACGAGCGTCGTTGACCATGGTAAAGATGGCGCCGCTGACCGGGGAGGAAGCAGACGTTCCGTAGACAAGCTCGAATTGGCCGTCGATCTACAAGGACATGAGCCTGGTGTTTCCCTCCATCACATAGGAAGAGTCGACGTACAGCGACGACATAGTTTGCTCCGTTGGCAGAGATATCAGGCAAGGCACGAGACTATTCGCTCGTTAGCATTTCCGACGTGAAGTGGAGTGTAAGCATACCATTCCAGTAGAGTTCCACATGCTGGCCGGGTAGTCGGGAGGGTAGTTGGTCAGATAGTAATCAACAGCCGTCTTCTGGTAGTCGGGCATGGCAAAGTAGTTGCTGAATCCACCACCAGAGTAGATAACCTCTTCGCAAGCCGTCTCGGGCTCGTAGATCGACCCGGTAGATGGGATCATGGTAGCCCCAACAGAGGTAATGTAAGGGCAGGTGCCAGGGAAGCTGGGGTTGAACATCGTGCCGTTAGTGGTTTGGGTTCCTACTCGTCAATACGAATTTGAGAACGAGTACGGCCAGGGAGTGAAGTCCACTAACCATCAGGGTTCAAGCAAAGACCGCCGTTGCCCGCGACACCATAGTCACCAGAGCTGTAGAGGACGGTGACACCCATCAGACCGAGCTTGGCATATTCGGCGCACTGGCGCGCGGTGTAGAACGGCGTAAGGTCGGCTTCGTTATACGAGTACGAGGTTGAGATGACATTTGCAGGCGCCACGATTCCGCAGTCCTCAGGACCTTGAAGGGTGATAGGTGAAGTAACTCAAATGGAGTAGGTTTGAACGTGCGCTGACCTTCATATCCACCACCGTACGGGTCAGGGTAAATACCGTCCTGCGTTGGGTCATCACCACCCTCAAAGGTGCAGTATGAGCCATCGATGGCGTCGAGGAAGTTGTTGAACGAGGCACCTGGGAAAAAGCTCAGTTTAAAGAACGACACGTATATCGTGGCGATTTACCCTCCACCATATCACCCGTTTGGTACAAAGTCACCGTTTGCGAGGGCCCAAGGAGACCCATAGCGTATTGAAGGTCAAGGTCAGATTCGCCGTTGTATTCGAAGCCCTGATACTCGGTCTGTGCGTAGCCTGAGTGCAAAGTGAGATAGACAGAGTTTTTAACCGGTTTTTACACTTACCTCCGTCGATCGAAACCATGTAGGGCGCCATTCCATATTGACTAGGAGAGAAGTTACCGAAGAACATGTTCAAATCCGTCTGGAGGTAAGCCTGTGGGGTGTACTCCACTGTAAAAGGCGCGTGAATTTCGATTGGAGGTGACGCCGATGGTTCGCCTACCAATACCGTAGCTGTTCGAGCCGGTTGCATTTGGGGTGTACTCAAGTCCATACAGCGCACGCAGACAGTCGAGCGTGATGTACTCGTTGCACGTCGAGGTGTCAGATGGCAAGTTGGTTTGCAACTTTCCAGCGGTCTTCGGACCATGTCCTATGCCTGGCTTGCCGACGGCACGCGCAGGCTCGCTGCTAGGGCTTGAACGGCGCCCCAACTTGGCATCGAAGTTGACGCTTGGGGTAACAAAGTCCACGTGAGAGACAATGTGTTCGGGAAGGTGGTACGCGTCGCATGCTACAGTCGATCGTCAGTACCCCCGTTAGACGCGACCTGCGAAATCCACCGACCGACGTGCTCCGTGCCCGAGCTGTGACCGTAGAGGCTGTACTCCGTCTGCAAGAGACGCTCTGCCTCCTCGACGGTCGAGGACACTTCGATCCAACCCTTGCTCGGCGTCAGCCGGATGCGCTCCCCCTCAACGCCACTCTCGAGGAGCCAGGAGCGCACAGCGTCAACCGTCTCGTCACTGGGCGCGAACATCTTGAGGACGTCTCCTGCAGACCAGTGTTTGCCGTATTTCTCGGACTCGGGGTGCGACACCTCCATGAGGTACGTGCCGACGTCGCCGATGTTCCTCTGGGACAGGGCAAAGCGCAGAGGAAGAGGCGTACTAGGATCATGCCTACGTTTCAACGTCCAACCAGGGGGAACCTGTGTGCGCTTCTCATGGAGAGTGTAAGGAGAGGGCACGGGTCCCGCGGCGGCGAGAAGACCGAGACTGAGGAGGACGAACGGCAGAAGAGACTTCATGACGAAGCGGCAGGAGACGTCTCGACGTCCATATTGCAGTCTTGGAGATGCATTTATGGGGAGAACGGTGGGACGATATCAATGTCACAGCATGGCATCGTTGTCAGAGATAGGGCAGAACTCTCCAAGCATCCTATGGGATTTTCATGCGTATTTCCGATGCGAGGGTACATCGCGAACAATGTTTCTCAGCCTTGGGACCAGTGAGAGGTCAATGGTGAGTAAGGATTCGCACCCAAGGTGACAGAATCCGTCAGCAAAAACGGCGCCTCAGCGAGAACTCTTCTAAACGGGGAAGTGTGCGTAGCTTGTCCTGGGAGACGGATGTTCCAATGATAGTTTTCAAGAGCCGGAATACCTTATGCCATGAGGCAGGGCATGAGGCTCTGAAACTGTAGGCCGTAGTGTCGTCGCAAGAAATGTCACAATCCATTGTCCAAATAAAGCCCTCTGTCAGAGTAGTGAGCAGGAGTTTGCTAGTCGCTCGGTCGCTCATTGACCCGAGACCCCCGCCACCGCTAACCCAATAGCATGGTTTGATTGCCATAGGGCTTGACCTCAAGAGCATGCTAGCAAGTGGTCCACGCCAAATAGGCGACAATCTCGGCCCCCCGGCGGTCCGCGCGCTCGTCGTATCTCGTGCTAGGCACACACGATAGGCGCACACAATGACTGCCCCGCTCCATGGACGGCGTATGCTGGGAACAATACGTGTAATCTGAGGGAAACGAGCATGAGTCGAAGGATCCGTATCGCATGGTCAGTATTTTGGTCCGCGGTCAAACAGTGGGCGTTGGCCTAAAAGTAGAACACGGTTGACAAAAGAAGGTAGTAGTCCTCGACCGTCCGAACGAGAGCGTAGCGGCTGCTCGGCACGGCACGGCACGGCAGAGGATGCCTGGCTCCTTGAAATTGGCACCTTGGGGCGCCACTAAAGATACATTTATGACAGACCTCCGAATACCTGTAGCTTGGCTTTCCAAGCCCACTGATAATGATTGCCTCGTAGCTATTACAGCCAGGATCGCGGCCTTCAGTGATGTCGAAAGCAGAGGCGGTCATGCGGAGTGGATCTAGGGACGGGGTTCATAGAAAATAGGAACCATGTAATAGATTCAGAAGAAGCTCACCGTCGGAGCATGAGCCTAATGCCAACAGCAAGAGCATTGTTGAGCATCGCGATATGTAGCTAGTGCAAGAGCTCTCGCAAACACGGGTGAATACTCTATGAAGAGACTGAACAGAAGACAACACGAACAAGCCTGCCAGATATGGCAATAAGTTAATTTGCCTCATTAATATTGGGACATTCACCAGAGGGCACTGTTTTATCAATGCGTGACAATATGGTCGCGATATAGGTAGCACGTACCCCACCAGACTCCATTGTTTGCACACCCGAAGAGAAAATGGCCGTGGAGCATCGATTCCCACTTTGCCGACACGGCAATCATAAAGAGGCACCAGGACTCCGGAGTCCAGACTCCGGTCCATGTCAATGTCACTGCTGTGGCGCATTTCAAGCTCCAGCAATTTGACAAGGCACCGCCGAACCTGCAGGGACCCCACATTGATTGATACTCTCGAGAGTTCTCGATGGGCCCCTAACCCTGGACGGGCCATAGTCTTGTCACCGGAAGTATCTAGAAGCCTGATGGAAGTAGCCCTTCACATGATAGGTAAGCTCGGCTCACTATTCGCAGAACTCCGAACGTCTACATGCCTTGCACAGTCGGTCGCTTCAACTAGGGCACGTTCATGCTGTGAGACGAGAAGATGGTGGTATCAAACAGTTGACGTACTTAGACAAACAACGAATCACCGTTAAGTATGCTGCTTCGACTGGGACAAGATAAATGCTATGCCCCGGAAGCGCCGCGCGTGTATTCTTGTTGAGCGCCGTCACGCTTGAGCAAGGGTCCAGACAGAGGACATCCATCCCGCAGAGTTTGTCCATCCTCGATCTCCAAATGGTTGATCAAGAGCTCTAGGTAATTGAGTCTTGCAATCTGCATTGCAAATATGCAATGGATGTGTCCAAGGGTAGTAAAGTAAGTATCCCGCCTGTCACTCCGTTAGAGAACAGCTAACCTCGAAGGGCCCATGACTCAGAACGGTTCTCCTTAAAACGAATAAGGAATTCGTACTGCTCGACATGAAGTTGCTATGTCATCCAACTCTGTCAACGGACTAGCGAAGTCACGAAGGTGCCACCAAGACAGACGCGACCGGGTCCTGCAAAACAGCATCAGACTCGTGCACAGGGAGGCTCCTGTTTGGATCAAGCTTACGTCTGTCTTACGACTAGTTGCTCGGAGATCAAATTATTCCGACAAGTAGCTCCTGCAGACCCGCGGCCACAGTGCCATCGTACTCAAAGCGACCAACAAACTTGTAGCAAGGCCGGATCTGATGGGTATGTAACTACCCTCCAAGCATTAGTGACACTTGGGCTGGAAACCTGTACCACATACTGACGCCCGTCTGCCGCAATGGGTTATTTTGATAGAGTAGAACCCTGTCGCACTTGAAACAGCCGCCGCTGATGCCAGAGCACAGGCGAGTGAGACGTGCGTGGCACAGTACTAAGCGTAGTGCTGGTCATCGTCCTGAGAAACTAGTGTGGAGCTGAGTCCGGGCTGGTTAGAAGTCGACGGTTGGCTGGGCCATTTACATAACGTCACATCATTTGACCAAACCTGTCAACGCCAACCAAGACAACAGCCGTTGATCGATGTTGTCGGAATTGTTTTGTTTCCGTCTTGCACTTGCCCAAGTCACAATGGGTTGGAGCACTCCCCCGTACGACATTATCCAAGTCGACGCACGCACTGCCCACCCCCTGGAGAGGGGTACCAGCGCTTTTTTTCAAGTTATTAAGGTCGACACATGCCATTTTTCTTGGCGTACAGGTTTCTCCCCTGCATTTACACTTATATTCTTCCCATCGCGAAGCACGTATCGTTGCGCGCACCACACCTCTCCTCATTCACAAATTCAACCACTTGCGGTTCCCGCGAGGCAGACAACGTAAAACTGTTATTTATTGAACGCGCGACATGGGCTCCGTACCCACGTACCCCGCCGTTGGTACATCTGATTGTTGGAAATCATCCTAGACGGTTTCTCACCGAGTCGTCTCCAGAATCATCTAGGATTATGTCCTCCCCCGCGCGAGCTGTCACAGAGCCTGCACCTGGCGGATTCATGTCCGTGCTGCGGCATCGTGACTTCAACGACATAGACGAAGGCGTCATGATGCTGGTCCCACCAGAGAAGAAAAGTTCGTCATCTCTTGAGCAATTTACCCTTTGACCTGCTAAATCTTTGACTAGTCACTCAGGAGGAGCAAGATGCAATAGATGAAAAGGCACGAAAGCGGGCAATGAAGAACCTCGTCAATTCCTGGCAGGAACGACTTCAGCTAATCAGTGTCATCGTAAGTCTTACCTTTGTTGTTGGTGCAATCCGTCGATCTTCTTTCTTTTCAGACCACCTTTTTCGCCTCGACAGAAGCTGCGATGCTTGTAAACACGAAACCGCTTACTCTTGAGGATTTTAAAAACAGCGCCCTGCAGGCGTCAAACGCCTGCCTCTTGGGGTCGTTGATTGTGCACGTTTATGCTGGTACGTCCTATATCCACAATTGTTTTGTAATAATCCCACGCACATCTTGTGTATACAGCTATTCTCTCGTTTTTGGGTGCATTCCTGTTAATCAGGTATAAGCTGAAAGAGGCTACACGCGAAGAGATGATAGCAGAGGGCCTGGTAAACTCACCACTTGCAGCATCCGTGTTTAGGGACGTTGAACGGGCCGCCACCGTGGATGTCGGATTACAGCAAACATTGACGAACACCCTGATTGATACCCAGAAAACCGTGAACACGCCGGAGCAAAAGAAGAGGAAAGGCTCGTATCCGGTGGAACCACCTATTATTTCGACCAACCCCCATATCGAGCAAGTTGGACCATTTATGGGCAACGTGTCATCCCATCTCTTGAGCCGAACTCATGCGTTGTGTGTTTTCCTTGCTGCAGTAGGCTTCATACTTGCCATCATCGGTGTCATGTGTTACGCCTGGGCCTCGCAGCCAAGAGCAGTCAGTGTATTTGCATCTACTTGTTTGGGTGCAGCCGTAGTTAGTATGATCATCTTGCTCATCTAACCCCCTCCCCGTAACATCACTTGATCAGACGATTGACTACCTCCGCATGTACCTGTATACATCTCATAATTTCACTCTGACTTTCTATGTGGGTTAATGAACAGGGCTGCGATGCTGTCAGTGTACACCTAATTGTATGTCACCAGGGACCTAGGCAGCCCTTGAAGACCAATTGGGAGTAGTATGTTTCAGGCCGCGCCCCGTGGGGACTGCTGCCGCCAAGGAATAGGCTGACAAACAGCTGTAATAAGATGTAATATTAATACTAGTTTGGCTTATTGATACATCAATAGCGCGGTTGTAACGACTTGGTGAAGAGTGGGAGGCGATTGGCTGCGGCCTTGGTGTCCAACAGCAGTCGCTGGAAAACCTAGTCATTGGTCGGCCGTCGTCTCATTTGTTCCTGGTGGACCAGATCCGCCCAGTCACTATTCGGCCCGGCCATGCTCCGACGATCAATCGGCCTTATAACCACTCTGATACCGCAGTGCCGCCCCTGCAAAACACCCCACCAACCCACCCAGACACCGTACTGGTGTTTCTGGCTCGCGACCGACGACATACCTCAACGCTCAGACAACTCTCAGACCCATGTATCCCGAATCGAAGAACTCCCTGTCCATTCGAATGACCGAACCGGTCGTCCCCCTCCGTAGTCCTCCACAGCTCACCTCTCGCCACCATGATAACGAAATGCCGCTGCCAGCCGCCGTTCGTGGTGTCCTCACCCTCAAACTCGCAAAGGCCACCAAAATATCGAGCATCGAGCTTGAGCTGCACGCCAGAGCGACCACCCACTACCTACAAAGTAAGACCCTTTGATCATGTGTGGGCTGTGCCGCTGACCGGAGGATCACAAGGTGCCGGACCTAGTCGCATTGACGTCACGGAACGGTACAAGATTCATTCTGCATCAGCAATCGTCTTCAAGGCGGGTCCCGCGCCCCAGGAACGGCGGCGCGCGACATCTGCCAGGCCCAGAGTGCAGTTTCTTGATGACCATACTAGGACCAGTACGCGACTTGGTACCCCCCCAAACGGTGTCGGCAGTGGTCATCAGCAGACACTGGCGGAGCCCGCTGCCCGTAGTGCCAGTCTCGACCCTTTATGGGTAAGGCGACGATTTAGTTCCGAGGAACTGGAAATTCACTATGGCCGAATTCATCAGCGGAGCCAGTTATCGACAGACCCCGCTCCGCCATACCCCTGTCCAGCCGTTCCTTACTCCTTCCTCAGTGTCGATCCAAACCCTTCTGGCAGATCACAGTCCGTTGCTAGCAGCTCGAGATCTGTAGAGCCGCCGAGTGAGTACTTCATTACCTCCTTGTACCAAGACAAATGTAGAACACGTCTTAGGCTCTCCCATTTCATACCGCTCATCAGTATCTCCGCCCTCTATTCGCACGGGCGCTCTATCGCGAACCTCTAGCATCGAAGAGGTCCCAGAAGATGATAGCGATAGTTACTCTCACACCTCTGCTACGCATCCTGACAGCGTCGCGTATTATGGACTATCCCGTATTGCGACTGGCTCCTCTGGTCGTAGCTCAGACCTGGACCACAGGGGTAGATCTCGTTCGCGCTTTTCTCTTGGCAAAGTCGTGCACGTCTTTGATGCGATGAAGGAACGCGTGCGGTCTCGGTCACCCCGGGCTGGATTTGGGCCGGGGCGGGATGACCAAGAAGAACGCGGGCGGTCGTTGACAAAGGGAAAAGCCAAAGTTGGCACCTATGGAGTACCTCAAATTGAAATTGCCGAGCCTTCGGTGGCCGATGATGCGAACGAGAGCGGTGATGGCTGGGTCATGTTTCCAGAAGGTGCGTCGCTGACATATCTTCTCCCATACCATGATGTAATGTGCGGTGCAGGGACCTATACGTATCCGGTGTTTTTTACGATCCCAAATAACTCGCCGCCGACATTGAAAGCCGAACACGGATCGCTGACATGGAAGATCACGGCCAAAGTGGAGCGTCCCGGCGCGTTCAAGCTGAACATGACCGCGGAAAAGGAGGTCATCGTTATTTCAGTGCCGAAGGAGGATGATTCAGATGAGATGGAGGGGGTGGACTTGCAGCAAAATTGGGAAGAACAGCTGAACTACCGTGTCCAAATCGCGGGGCGCGGCGTCCCCGTTGGTGGGAAAATACCGTTTCAGCTTACATTAATGCCCTTGGCAAAAGTCAAAGTACACTCCATAGTGACATACCTGGATGGTAAGCGTATTCCCATAGGGTGTGAACTTCACTGACTTTTGGCGATTTCAAGAACGGACGGAATATTTTACGCGAACGCAGTCACGGGCCCGGTCGGATGCCATACGACGGGCTACTTTACTGGTCGTCAGAGACAGTTCCTCTGACCACAGGCATAGCGTACCAATTTGGCCACTGGTATCCGATGACGTGGATGTATTCCGCAAGTCCCCGTTATATCGATTCCTGCGACCTGGAGAAGACGAGAGCGACGTAGCATCCTCCTTCATAGGACCAGGCCCTTGGACGATCCACCATCAATTGAGCGTACCCGACTCTTGTTCGATTCTACATCCCTCGAATCAAGCTAAACGCAGCAATGTGATGGTTAATCATACCCTCAGGTTGGTTTTGAGGGTGGAAAAGGATGAGGTCGTCACAACGACCGGCAGGAAGAAGTTGTATGATATTGTCGTCCATATCCCTGTGCAAATCTTCTCGGTAGGCTTCTTCTTTGATGGATTTGGTGAGATTCTTGTATTCACCCATCGTTTTCTTGCAGTGTCGCTGCACGTCTGATTGGACGTCTCTCCCACGCTACGATGAGGCACTACGGTCGGAGGGGAGCTCTCCGGAAGACGCGTCGACGTGTCCATGCCACACCCGCCCCCAAGCAAAGGCGCGAACACATCCCCATAGTGGCGCCACGGTTTCACCTGCCCTGGGACGTGATATGTCCTCGAACTCATCAGGAGGCCGGAACACATTTTCTTGTGATTCGCTCGCCGGCTGCACTCAATTGCATGAGCGATTGATATCTGGCATGGTGAGCGAAACAGGGGAAGCGCCACCTTCATACGAACATTCTGGAGCTATTTATTCATGACCCTATCATGACCAAGGACTTTACAGAATGACATGCCATTGGTAACCACAACTCTGTTAATTTCTCATCCACGATACCACTGTGCCAATTATATGACTCTTGTTGATACCATAATACAATCACTTTCATTCGGTGATGAGAATGTGATCGAGCTGAAATATTTGATTGGCCGTACTGCTGACACCAGGACGGCTTCGTTCCTTTTTAATCATCGGGGTAGCCGGTCATTTCTACACCCGTACTCACGTTGGAATATGGCTATGCCTTGAGCCTGCATGAAGCGCTTTGTGCTGCAGCCATGGACGACCTTCTCCTACAATACTATCGCTTACCCCCCAGTCGGCACCTACCCCCGAGTCGGCAGTCACGCATTGTCACACATTTTGGCCGTCAACGTGACGAAAGCCCACTTCACGATCTCGACGACTACTGCATCGTTTTCCTTCGTTCAACTTGGAAAACACTGATGGAGTACATAAAATAGGATGTGTAAACAAAAAGAACAGAAAAAGTTGTAGTTTTGCTAGAGTGC
>JBBPUA010000061.1:0-41368 GCA_038094355.1 Afroboletus lepidellus | reverse complement strand
AGGGCACGGGGCATGGGAACAAAAGGGACTTGTTTCTGCTTGTCGCCTTTCCTCCCCCAACCTCATCATGAGCACCTTAGGACCAATGGACATGCCACAGCCGTTCTCCCCACCGGCTGGTGGTCAAATCCAGCCAGGCACTGTCACTTACACCACCTCAACAGGCCCTGATGGTCAGGTCATCTACCATCCGTTCAGGTAAGCTTCCAGCACCATCGGTCTATTCAGTCGATTCACGACCGGCATCCACGAATAGAGCCGTCCCTGCTCGGTAGGATGTTGCAGTTGTTGTCCCAGGACATCTCTCAACTTTTATTAGCTACCAAACCCCGCAAGGAGTCATCCACGGCATTCAGTGGGTTCCGGCGGAGGCCACACAGATCCTCCCTGCCGGCGCTACCCCTGCGAATGCGGTAAATTGCAACTTTCAGAACCACCTTGGGTATTGATGTCGCGCCCAGGAATTCGCCGCCTCATGGAATCGCGGCTACCTTTCCAGGGAGGACGAGTCCGCTCTCGACAAATGGTATGTGTCTCTTGGGTTGATGCGGGCATCGCCTCATCATGAGTAGGCAAAAGTCGGAGGAAAAGCGCAGGAAGAAGGAAGAGAAAGAATCCATAAGGCGACTCTCGAAACAGTTCGATAAAGACATGCAAGAAGTCGAGTTGCGTGCCGCGCGTGACAGGGAAATACAAACCAGAGAGCGCCGTCGCAGTTTCTACGGCGATGCCCCCCCAGCCTACCCCAGTGCCCCTGGGTCCACTACGTCTTACGGTGCTTACACTCATAGCCCCAGCGCAGACTTTGAGCGAAAGTTCTCCGAACTCGAGGTCGAGAGAGACGCCAAGTACAGCAGTCGTCAGAGGAAATATTCGACAAGTGGAGACCGTTCCTCTATCTATGGTCCCCCACCCGGTGGTGTCTATTCCTCATCACCGGCGCCAGTGTATCAAAGTCCCCCTGTCAGCACCTACCCGGGCGCAAGTACCACTCCGTACAATCGTGCTACTTCTCCATTCCGCCCACAATCCACGTACACTAGTTCTCCAAACCCGCGCCCTCAGGATGTCTCCTCTTACCCAGGCGGCCCAGATCCGATCGCTCGTGCAGCGTCGCCCTATGCCCGTCAAGAGCCGATCGCAAGGGCAGCTTCACCTTATGGCCGTCCCGAACCTATCGCAAGAGCAGCCTCCCCATATGGTCGTCCTCCTCCCATTGAACCAATTGCCAGGGCGGCATCCCCCTACGGTCGTCCCCCTGTGGAGCCAATTGCTAGAGCTGCCTCTCCATATGGAGTCAGCCAGCCTCCTTACAGTGCTCGTGCGCCATCTCCGATTCCTCCAGGCAGAACGCCGACCCTGCGCTCTACTTCTCCTTTCCCCCGCGCACCTTCTCCATATGTCCCTCCTCCGGTGAGCTCGAGCGTCTATCCTACTGGTCATGTATTGGAAGGACAGCCTCTCTCCCGTTCTCGTGCCCCATCACCAATGCCGGGAGGAGCTGGCGTCGCTTTTCCAACATCCCCTCGAATGCCTAGCGCGGTTCCAAGTGGAGAGCTACAGCTTACTGCGCCAGAGGCCTTCTCGCGCCCTGCCAATGCAGCTCAGTCGTACACGCCATTCAACCCGATGAAGATCCAAGACATGGAACAGTTCTACGACATTATCCCCAGAATGCCCCTGGTCCTAGAGACCCACGACGTATACCACCAGGACTGGATCCGATTCATGAACGTATGTTGCCTCTTTCCATATCGATCGTTCTGACGTTCATCCCCAGGATCTCGCCCTCGCGTGGGCCGGAAAGATGCCCCTTCCCGAGTTCGCTCGCGGGGCGGCGCCAAAGCGCTCCACGCTCATCGCTGACCTGATCGACCTTTGGAACTCGAGTTTCTTTTTGACGCGTCGCGTCGAAATCGTATTGTACAAGGGCCGCGAGCGGCGCTCGGGCGCCAATGCTGGCACCATCGACTACAATTTGCCCGGTTTGCACCCGGACGCTTACTCCGACTCGTCGTCTTCGTCGAGCTCCGAGTCCGAATCCGAATCGGACAGGTACGGGTACGGACGTGGCACCGACCCGGAGTCCAGGAGGCGGCGCAAGGAGAGGAAGGAGGAGAAGAGGAGACGCAAGAAGGAGAAGAAGCTCCGCAAGAAGGCCAAGGAGCTCGAGAGGACGTACGCAGTCTATTTGACGTACGTGCATCCCAGAGACCTGCCCGGCCCCCCTCAGCACGGTTACTACGCCTGATATCGCGGAACACTGTTTTCATATTCCAGTTCATACCACTACTACTCGACAAATTGCTTTACCAAGAAACTACTGATCTGCTTCTTCCAAGTCATACTTGTAGAAATCGTGTATACATAAGTAACTCGAAACATGTGTTTTGCGCTACGTTGTGCTTTCTATCCAGGCATTCAAAGGTTCATAGCCCAATGAGCCCGTGAGTATTAGTGTGAATATACAGAAATAAATTAGTAGCGCTACCAGCCCCCACGCCCTCTGCCTCTGGGAGCTCCGTAGCCACCTCCGCCATATCCGCCACGACCGTAACCACCATAACCTCCTTGAGGACCTCCTGGTCCACCCCCACCATAGCCTCCCCGTCCGTGCGACTGAGAGTGGCTAGGCGGCCCATGACCCCCTCGACCCGGAGGACCACCGCGGTACGGCCCGCCCCGAGGAGGACCTTGAGGCCCCCCAGGTCCACCATAGTTCTGCGCTAGCGGCGGCCGTCCGTTCCATCCGTGTCCGCCAAAGCCCGACGACGGCGGGGGCCTCGCCGGTGGTGACCCGTACGACTGCGAGTATCCGTTCGCGTGGGGATGGTGGCCAGGCGCAGGTCCGTTCCCATGCGCACCGCGGGGAGGTCCGCCGCGTCCGCCTCCACGGCCACGACCGGCACGCCTGGCGCGCGGGTCCAAATCTTCAGCGGTGAGTTGTTGCGGGGGTTTACGCACGCCAGGCAATAACATCGAACGGTGAGGAGCGAGCTGCCTTGGGAAGTAGTAGAGAGCGGACAACGATCTGTCGTTCTTGATGTCGGGGAGGTCTACTGACGTCAATGGCGAGTAGAACGTCGATCCCGGGATGCAGTCAGGGTTCGGGAGTGCACTACCACTGATACCCTTGGAGTCCTTTATCGGCATCGCTACCGGCTACAGAAGATGCGATTAGAATTATTGATTGGCGATGAGGGTGCGAGATGTTATTAACCTGCTTGTCTTTCCGCTTTCCGTAGACGCTTTCGAAAAATGGATACAGCCTATGCTCATCCGACACATACATCACGTTACTCCCCCAGCTGTTTCTTTTCACTTCTTCCTCTGTGAGGGTTGGATATCTCTCTGACATGGCATCCAAGAGTCTTTTTTCATCGATAAAGGGGAGTAGCGCCACGCCCTGCCACAACATTTTCTTTCCATTCATGTCAATCTGGAAAGAACTCGGATAAAAGTCGATTATAGGCGAAGCGGGATCGGTCATAAGGTCATGGAAGACGGCAGGTATATGCTGTCTTGAGGCAGGGGGAAACACTCCCATAAGTTGTTCGTAAGGCTTAAATGGTTGTCCAAGGGTAAAACTGATCGTCATGTCCTTGATGTCCTCGAAATCCGACGCAAATGGGGCAAAATGGAAAGGATAATACCATTGCCAGGAAGGCGTCTTTAGGAAGGTTATATCAATGCTCCCGCAGGCTTTTATCTCGCAGCTTACCCCTTGATAGTAGTAATGCAACACCCAGGCAATGCCCTCCACATATAACCGAGTAATCCTGGAGTAAAATATTAGAACATCACTAAAACCGGTAAAGCAACGAACTTTTTCCTGAACTCAGCGTCAGAGGTCAGGATACCAAACTTTTGCTGGTAGTAACGTTCCTTATAACCCGGCTCATATAATCTGAAGCACAAAAGTTCATGTCTAGCATTAGAACGAAAATAGAAAAAGAACCGTCGTACCTGACGTTATCTGCTTGCTCCACCGAGCCATCGGCCCGAACGACCAGAGCATAGGAGGGTTCTTCTTCCTCCGTCGAGTCACCATTGTCGCCATCGCCGACTACAACATCCTCCTCAACATCAATTTGCGCATCTTCGGCCTCAACTTCTTCCACACTTCGTTTCCGGCCCGCAACCACGGGTGGCGCAGACTCATCTAGCGACTGTGAAGGTAACGAGGTTACATCCGTATTCCCAAGACCAGGAACATCGAAATCAGAGGCAGAATCGGAAACATCGAGTTCAGGTCCTTTTGATGCCGATGTGGAAGATGCACTGGGCTTTACAGGTACTAGCCCCGCCAATTCGGCTTTCAGGACTTCTGCTGCACTCATGTTCGCCAACCTGATCGCTGCGCGATTCGCGACTACGTCCCTGTTACTGCCTGCCAATGCCTGTGCAGCAGCGGGTGCATTGGTCTTTGACTGGGCCGTCGACGGGGCACCAAGCCCTATCGAGTCTGCTTTTGCCGCAAAGTTCGGTCCATTGATACCAAGAGCCAGGGAAGGGCCAGATGCATTGCGGATGTCAGCAGCACCGCCGGTAATTTTGTGGTTGTTATCGATGCGACGCCGCTTGGATTCATGGTCCTGACGGTTCTCGACTAAGGAAGTGGAGGATCAGCTTAGGCATCCAATCAATCGTTCCAAGCTAAGCGAGTTGAAGGGACCGACCGCACTCACCCTCTCGTCTCTTCCTGAAGATGTCATCTTCCCTCCTCGCTAATCCCTCGAGGATTGTTTCTGCCCTTTCGAGTACCAACCTGCCGTGGTCCGTCACATACCCGCCCATCCTAGGAAGTTCCATTTTCCAGATATTGAGCAACGTATCAATCGCGCCTTCTCTGATCTCCAAGCTAGGTAGATGTGGCAAAAAGTCGTTGCCCACAAAGAAAATCATCAACACCCAATCATCAATAGCTTGCTCGAAGTTGAAAGAAAAAGGTGCTTGAGGGACATAAAGTTCCGTTTCAAGGTATTCTCGCAGAATAGAAACATCTAGGAATATAAACGGCTTTTTCTCGGGAGGAGTGGGCTTGGGTTTTTCTACGAGGTTACTTGGCTTCGGCCCAGGACACTGTGCGGCAAAGTGTCCCTCTTCGCCGCAAATTCGACAAGCATTCGATTTATCCTGAGCAAAAACATCTTCCCGCAATACGCGAAAGTGCGGCTCGTGAGTTGCAAGTGCAAGCATAATGAGATCAGCATCCTAAGAGGTAAAGAAGAGAGTCAGATGATACCGACAAGAATAGAACTACAAGGGTACCAAGCCGTAGATAACGTGCTTCGTGTTAGGATCGTGACCTTGATTTGAACGAAGCCTCCGAATGAAATCCATGATTTTATGCTCCCCTTCCCCGGGAACGCTTGCATCAGATATGATCACTTGGAGCTGCAAGATAGAGGAAATAGGGATTAATAACGATTTGGCTGATGGGCGAAAATAGGACATGCATCTTTCCATCCAGGATCTGTGTTCATCTTTTCAACGACCCAGTATCTTAATGAATTCGCGAGAAGGTCCATGAATGGGGTCCCAGGGGTGATGGCATTAGAGTCCCACGCCTCCTTGTTTTTCTCGTCGTCGGTGATGACCTTGCCCATTGCTAATAAGGTTATGTGAGGCTCTTGGTGTCTGAAGTGGGACGAAACTTACCTTCCCACTCGGCAACCGCCAATTTGCGAGCCTCAGCCTTGTCTTTTGCCTCCTGAGCTGACCTAAAACGACGCGAGCGTTGTTGGTTCATCTTTGCGCGAGGGGCCACACCATCTAGAACGCAGACGATTATGAGCGAGGACCATGCACGAGGATGGTTTGTGAACGCACCAATTGCCATGAAGAGGAGTTTGCGCGGTCTAATCATGTTCACAACACGGTTGGTGTACTTGAATACTTCGACCATCATTTCCTCCTCGGTCTCCGGTGCGGGCTACGAAAGAAGTGAGCCTTTCTCTAATTCACAGCAAGGTAGACGTACCTTGCCCTCCGGATGTGTACATGGGTGTACCTAGAACAACATGAGCGAAACAATAACGACAGAGAGCGGGGACGCACGATGCCGTTCATATCGAGATAGAGATTATCAAACTCGACACCGTTTGGATTTGGGGTGGTAATATCAACTGGGAGCTTCATAAGCTCGCCGAGGGCATCTTGAACCTCGACTTCGTCATCTTCGCGGACAGACATCACTAGATATGTACAAGTCAGCTACGAGGCCCTGAGAAAAGGGCATATTGGACGAACCGATCTTGGGGTACTTTTTGCTGAGCCAACGAAATAACGCGGGGACACCCTGGACGATAGGCGTGAGCAATAAAAGCGAGAGGCACCAGTGAGAACCAACCATGGTTTATGAGTTGGGTGGTGGTGAGATAACGCTATTGTCGTCGTCGGTGGTGGCGGAGAGGAAGAAAGCCGACGGTGTCGACGAAACCCGGCCAATGCTGACGTCGTGGACTTGCATTACCAAATGGGGAAATATTACATTATACATTCTCACGGGTGCTTTCGATGACTCGGTCGGTCGTGCGAGCAGCCAACATGCAGTCGGACAGATCTCGAGGACGTGTCTCAGCGCAATGTCGACGACGATAACAATCAGTTCCATCAAACTCAGCTCTGCAGCAGAAATGCCATCCACATTGCATCATCCATCGCAACCAAACCACCTTCCAAAGTCCCAGAAACAAATGACCAAGGCGGAGCGCCGTGAGCAGCAAGAGGCACAGCGAGCCGCAAAGGCAGCAGCAAAGGCCTCGACTCAGCCTGCTTTGTCTAAACCTGGTCCTTCCCACAAACAGAACGCCAGCATCAGTGGTAAGGGCGCAATCGGCCTTTCTGCAGGCGCACCCAAGAAGTCTGCAAAGGGCGAGCCCAAAGAGGTCTTACATCTTAGTGTCCAGCCAGACGAGACACCCCGTGGCTTGCGCATCTTTTCGCACTTTGGCGCCCCCAAACCCCCTATCACGACCAAGGGTGATATTCATCCCGCCATCATTCGACTCGGTCTACAGTTTGCAGAGTTCAAGATCACCGGCGCAAATGCTAGGTGTATCGCCATGCTGACTGCCTTCAAAATTGTGCGTCATCCTGCCTCCTCTCGTCCTGGCCAGCGGAAGCCTGATCCCAATTCTAGGTCATTCAAGACTACGTGACGCCTCGCAACAACACGCTCTCCCGGCATCTCATGACACATCTCTCGCCGCAGATCACGCATCTCGTGTCAGCAAGACCAATGTCGATCTCCATGGGCAATGCAATTAGACAACTCAAGCTCGACATCAGTGGTTCAGATATCGACCTGCCGGAACAGGATGTTAGTTCGCTTCCGCCTCCCAAGCCTGGAGATGTCCTGATAGTTCACAGGCCAAAGATGCTCTGTACGATACGATCGATAATTATATCCGGGATCGGATCCTTCTCGCCGATCAAGTCATACAAGAAACAGCCGGGAAAAAGATCAATGATGGCGACGTCATCCTCACATATGCGCGGTTTGTCCACCCCAGAAAATCAACTCAGCGCATACATTTACATACATGCACAGATCATCGGTGGTCGAGAAATCATTGCTGCATGCCTGGGAATCTGGCAAACGATTTTCGGTCATCGTCGTCGACTCACGACCCATGCTGGAAGGTACATCATCTCCGTCTGCTGCTTTGGGTGATTATCTCACATGCTGTATATTGTAGGCAAGGCATTACTGCGATCTCTCACAAACGCATCGATTCCGTGCACGTATTTGCTCTTACCATCTCTCCCGTCGGTCTTGCCCCATGCGACGACGCTGTTTGTCGGCGCGCACTCTCTGCATGCGAACGGCGCCGTGTTTTCGCGGGCTGGTACGGCGATGGTTGCAATGATGGCCCAGTCAAGGAATATACCCGTTGTGGTGTGTTGCGAAACATACAAGTTTGCGGAGGGCATCCGCTGGGATGGGGTAAGCAAGAACGAGCTAGGTGAGCATGACGGAGTCAATGTTACGATATCTGCTCAGACAATCGTGCAGCGCCCAGCCCATTCCCACCGGCCTCGACATCGGACAGCAACTCGCACCGCCTGGACCCTCGGCCGAACCTGATTGTCCTGAATCCGCTGTACGATCTCACGCCGCCATCGTGCATTACGGCCGTTGTGACCGAAGTGGGCATTATCCCACCGAGTTCGATATCGTCGATTCCAGGTGCGCTTGGGCGAGCGACGATTGGAGCATGAGAGACGTGGACATATATTTATTATTCTGCTCGCACATTTGTCGAATAGATGCACGCGCACGTTTGTTTATGTGACCGGGAGATGCCGAAACCCCCCGTGGGAGGGGTCGTGATTCCGAGTCGCCCCTCTGAGTCGGGTTGTTCTTGTCGTTGTCCGCCACGTCTTGTCCGCCGCTGTCTTCCATGTCCGCCGCCGCCACACCCTCCCCGAACACCGTCCCAGACGTACTCCCCGCCGTCCCCGACGTCCCCACCGACAGTGCCCTCGCCGACGCCCCCGGCAAGATCAGCGCCTACTACTCGCTTGTCTTCCCCAACATCACCTTCTTCCTCCAAACTCTCACCGTCACCATCGGGAGGAGGTGTTTGCCCCCCTCTTCTGCCTCTCTCAACGGCGCAGACGGTCCCTCGTCCACGCAGAGCCCTGTCGACGTCGACCTTGGCCCACTCAAGAGCGTGTCGCGATTGCACGCCAGGATAGAGTACGAGGAGGAAGAGGCGCGCTTTGTTCTCGTAGTCATTGGACGCAACGGCGCTTGGGTAGACGGAGTTTGGTCCGGTGCCGGTAGTCGGGTCCCACTGGGCGAGAGGTACATCCCATTCCTTGACCCGTTCGAGCCCCCTCACCTCGTTATAGGTCCCAAATTCAGATAGCCTCGCGAACATTCCACTTCGTACTCCCTCCCCCAGTTGCACTCGAAGACTCTCCCTCGCCATCCTCTGTCTCTTCGGTGCAACGCGCACGTTCTCCTTCTGTCGATATCACTTCCATATCCCCTCCCTCATCCTTGCCATCGCATTCTCCCTCGCCGCGCGTAGAGCCTTCGTTACCACCGCCAAAACCTCCACGCTCTCCCGACCCCCAACTCCCAAACTCCAATGCGATCACCCACACAAAGGCCCCTCGCGCTTCTACCTCCACTCCCTTATCAACGTCTGCCGCACCGACGTCAAAGAGACGCAAGAAGGCTTCCAATCCACTACCAAAGCCTGATGTAATGCCGCCGAAGCCCTCGTTTACGTACGCGCAGCTCTGTTATCGAGCTATCAAGTCAATGGGAGGCAAGGCAACGCTGCAGGATATTTGTGGCTGGATGATGGATAACTACGATTGGTATCGATACAACGAAGGTGCTGGCTGGGAGGTGCGTGGTACTTTTCTTTGTGAAATTTACATACAACCTTTGCGTTCCCATGACCATTAGCCTTACATCTCTCTCAAGTGACCAGATGAGCTGACGTATTGCTGTATATCAATCCAGAACTCCGTCCGTCATAACCTCTCCTCGGGACGTGCGTTCAAAAAAATGGAACGCAGTACTGGTGAACATGGCAAAGGATTCTTCTGGTCTGTCGACCCGCAGTACGAGCATACATTTGAAGAACAAGAAGCTCGCGCAGCTGCTCAAGCCCAGGCTCAGTCCGCATCGCTGTCGACAAGTGGTAAAGATGGTGGCAGTAAAGGCTCCCGGAAGAAAGATAAGGCAGTTCCTCTGGACCCGCCACTTAAACGGAGTGTAAAGAGTGGCATGGGGCCGCTACCACCACCGCTAACATCTACACCGTTAGCTTTTCCTGTCAGGTCGGCTGATTGCAGGACTCAAGCACCATCAGCATGCCAGGTCTTGTCGACTATCATTGACACGAAGTCCGAGCCAGCTGATGTGTGTCAAATCGATTCAACGTCAGGAGTTGGAGGATTACTCGTTTCTGGCGTGTCCGTGTCATCCGCCGGACCCTCATCGTCAACCGACGTTCCCTCCACCTTATCGACTTCTTCGAATTCGTCCTCCCCGTTTGCGGCTCTTCCACCTTCTGTCTGCCTACCAATTATTATCGGCCCAGTACCATCATCACACTCCGCCAGCACTTCTCCAGACCCACCGCCTATCGTATTACATAACAACACCCTCGTCCTTTCCCCCGCCATCTTCTCCTCTCTTACGCCGGAACAACTGAAAGCCTTGGAGGAGATGGGTGCACAAAAAGCGTTAGAAGTGCTGCAGGCTCACATCGTCCGGTATCTCAAGGAACGGATGGGCAAGAAGAAGAGGAAGAAAGCCGCGGCCGGCGGCGCTACAGAGAAGGGTGGGTCGAAAACTGGCAAAGGTGATATGTCGGAGCAGTCAAGCCCATTCACTACTGTTCCATTACCTTCGCGAACTACACAATCCACCTCTGCCTCACAGGTTTTATCATCCCAAGGGTCTCCACATTTACCCATGCAGATGCCGAACACCGAGACCACTTCCTCGAATCTCTCGGGTTTTTGCGCACCGGTGAAGGAGGGCGTACCATCCTTTGTCAACACCAGCCCACCTGTGCCCATACCAATGTCGAATGATAGCAGATCACAAACGCCAACTATTGTCGCTGACAAGGACAATGAGGAGAGGCGCGCCACGAAAAGGAGAAAGCTTGACGACGAGATCGAGGTGGGGCTGTTGAAGCACGAGGCAACAGTATGGATTTCGCAAGATGTTGACGAAAACATTGAAGTCGACGTGTGCTGACCGTGCTCTGGCGTCCCTCCCTTTCACCTGGCTTGACTGCCGGATCTCTGCATCGTATCTTCTTGTCCGGTTGGGATTTCCTTCTGATCGCAACTCGTAACATAATATCGCATTCGCATCTCATTGACACCGCACCAAACATACCTCTTGCATTGGTCGGTTGCGAGCCCATACTTCACGCAACCTGTATTCTTGGATAACCTCAGGGAAATCTCTCACCGAATCAATCCATCGCACCTCTCATCGTTACTACCAAGACTTCCACGCTGCTACGCACGTCACGACACACCGCCGTCCAATCCTTACAATTACCCTACTTATAGCTATTCTCGGTGGTACAAGAGTCCACTCATAATATATCTCAATGTAAAGAGTTGACGTCTCTTACGATAATTCTCTGGACTTGCATGAAGGTACTTACACAACAAGAATACAAAAATACAATTATTGATCCGCGATCACGACTGCAACCTTGCCGTTGTTCGTGCCCTTTTGCACTGCTAAGATCGCTTCTCCTGCGCCCTCAAGACCTCTCGTGAGGTCTTCCCTGAATGCAAGTTGATTCGATGCGATGAGGGCGGGGAATTCCGCATAGAAAGCCTTCCTGTACTTTGGGAGAAGCGAGACGACAACGAACCCATAAAGTTTGATCTCCCTCTCCATGATGTTGGTCAAATTCTGTCGCATCGAGAATCTTAGTCCACAATCCAGGTACTGGTGTCAAGTGCTCACCTTGACCGGATACGGGGCCGAGTTGTAACCCGAGATCATCCCGCATTCCTGCAAGAGGTGGAGCCGGAGCTGCGAAAGTGCTTGGAGGACTCACGATGAAGCGGGCGTAGCGCGCCGCTGCTCCCAGCGCCGCCTCGAGAGTTTCGCCGCCGACGTTGTCCCAGTAGCTGCAACAGCGAGGCGATCAAACGAGTTCGTTTACAGTCAGGGAACGACATACACGTCGATGGGGCCTTCCTTGGCAAGCACCTCGGTCGTCTTGGTCGTCTTGTAGTTAAAGGCAACATCCGCCCCAATGGATTTCATGAACGCGACCTTGTCATCCGAGCCAGCCGAGGCGATGACTTTGAGACCGTCGCGCTTGGCAAGCTGGATGACAAGCCTGGTAGAAAACGATGAGCGCGTAAAGGGACGTTTCGACAGCATTTCACGCACGATCCGACCGCGCCTGCGCCCGTCGTCACGAAGGCGACTTCGCCCTTGGAATCCTCAGTCGTGCGCGTGATAAAGAGCGATCGGGACTACCTTTTTGGCTTGGGCGAATTCCTTCCAGGCACAGTAGGCCGTCTGGCCTATGGGAACGACAACGGTGGGCGCTCGTTGCCAACGTCGGTCAGAGGTGACCGCTTACCGGGCATACCGGCCGCCCCAACGAACACGGACCACGGCAGCTTGTGTTCGTTCTCGATCTTGCTAAAGTGCGCCGGTTCAGTTTGTACCGAATACTCTGCGTACGCTGTAGACGGGCGTTACTCAGACAGACGACATGGAAACGCGAACGTTCGCTTCACGCACGAAGAAGTCCATAGAGGTGTTCGCCTGCCTCGAGCGTAGGGTGCTCGGAACGGACGACGACGCCCACCCCAAAGCCCTCGATCCTGAAATGTGGGGTCACCTTCCGTACAGTATGGAGGGGGCGACAAACCAGACTCACGGCTCGCCTATCTTGAAGGCCGGCTGTATGGGGTGCAGCCGAGGTCAGCAAACTGATCCTGGAAGCGATAGCAGACCTACGGCGTATGATTCGATGTCTGGGCTTCTCATGCGGCCTCTCATGAACGGATCGACGGCCACAACCAAGGTTTTCAACAGAAAACCGCCGTTCAGAGGTACGTTGTCGAGGTCGATGGTCTGGGTCGCATCGTAAACGGTCGTTTGGCCGGGGATAGGATATCCTGGTTATCAGAGGCGAGCCAAGTCAGATGCGATCCGTAGCAACGGTCCGTCGACCAACCTGTAGGGATTTCGTTGAATAGCAGTCGAGCATTGGTGACAGGTGCCATCTCGTACGCGGGAGGTTGAATACGGGGACTAAGAATGGGTCGACTCAGAGGAGTTACCAACGAGCTTCCTGTGAGACTTGAAGGACTTTGACGCGGGATTGATGATGCGCCCGCTGAGCCTGTGCTGCCGCCCGAATTCCGGGATAGAACATCATGATCGTCCCGGAACGGCCTAGTGAGTTCCCGGATCAGATATAATCGGAACTGCCAGTGACCTGGTCCCCACCGAGGTGGTAGGAAAACTCACCAACAGATCCATCATTACTCGCAAGCTAGTGCAATTGTTTCGGAAAATGATGCCATGCATGACGCGGAAGAACCCGAATATAAATTACAAAATTGTGAAGCAAACACCTATATGCATGTGAACCTAAAGGCAACAATCTTATAGAGTCTGAGATCAAATAAAAGAGGGGGTATCTAATCTATACAAATCGTTGATTAAAGTTGTTCAAGATGCGATCAGCAACCCTAATGCTTTTCATATCCATGTTGGCATCACAGATTTCCCGAACCTTGGCAAGTTCTTGTCTGAGGTTTGTTGCTTCCTGCTCACTGGATGTGACCTGATTTTTATGCTGGTCAATTTCCTCCAATACCATGAGCAGATCTGGAACATGTGATGTGATAGTCTAAAGAAATTATTAACTATATAGCCTTTTGAAAAATTATTGATACTTACTATTGTATCACCAAAGAGTTCAGCATAGAGACTCTCTTTATAGGCTCTACATATGAGTTTTATAGCACTTGTCCATGTCTGAACCCTTTGGAGAGATTTTCTTTGTTTATGATCCATGGAATAAGCCACTGTGTGCTTGTTTGAAGAAGTAGTATCATTTGAATGGCATGTTGATTTTAATGATGCTTTGTTTAATGTCTTAGAGGCACCAAGAGGCTTGACCTTTGATTGTTTGCCTATGTAAGCAATTGGTTTAATTAAATATATAAAAGATCAAAGATATAAAAGATATACCTTTGCTAGAGGTGTGATCAATGATTGATTCAATATCAACCATAGGAGCATCTATTGATTCTTGTCCCATAATTATATATTAGAATTCAAATATTGAAATAATAGAAATATAATACCCTGTAACAAACATGTTGTTAGATTAATCATATTTTGTCAATACATTATACATACTGGCATGGATGATGATGTATCACATTTATGATCTGATATACTGGCATCTTGAGAACACAAGATCATATGTCTTGTATTAACATGCATTGCCAGCTTTTGCTTTTTTGAAGACCATGTATGATCATCAAGTTGCTTGATTAAAGAATCAAAGTCACAATGATGCAAAGTGGTACACCTTTTGCCTAGAACAGATCCAGCACCCAAGAATGCTTGAACAGGCCTAGTGGCATCAGAGTACATGGCAGGTATGAACTACAACTTTTTCACTTGAAGAGATGAAAGTTGGATAAAAGCAATGCTCTCAAATTCATACTCAGCTGTGACACTTATATACTACATCGGAGTTTGAAATTATATGAACATTAGTCAGCTATCAAGTCACAAAGTTGACAAATCAATCTCGAGGAACAGATAGCGACCGAGATTAAATTGGAAGAAGGTTGATGGCGAGAACAGCGAGCACGTTGGAGATTATGTATTCGCAAGTAGTGTTGACGTGTACAGGCGGGGATCAGAGGCGTGTGAATAAATTAGAGTTCCGCCGAACGCACTAGTGGGACCGGGACAATACAGACGCCGGACAATTTGAAAGGCTCGGAGCTTGGAAGGTGTATCAGTGCGGCGAGGTGGACTGGAAGGGATCATTCCGGGAAATGGCGACCAAGATGGCGTGCTCACAGGAGGAATGGGAAGGAGAAGCGGGATGCCAAATTGGCACGGATGGCGATGAAACAAAGAAAGGGTTTACGAGAGGGGGTGCATGTTGCGGATGGTGATTGGATGGTGAGCATGGTGATGGGGAAGGCAAGGCAACGGAGGTGGAGAGCATAAGAGAGGGAGGAGAGGCGGGTGTGTTACCTGAGTGGTAGCGGGGACAAACGTGCGCAAGGACCCGTGACACCGCGTGGCATCGTGGCTCGAGTAGAAAAGGCCCGTACGTCAGAGGGTGATGTCGCTTCTTGGCTGCGAAGGTGCGTCTTGCTCGGTCGAGGTCGTCGACGCCGCTGCTGACTGGGTCGTCGGCGAGCAGGCGATGTGGACTGGTGCTGAGTCATCAGAGACTGTATCAGATCTCGGAGCACGTGTCTTTCCATATCGTCATTCAGACTGAAATTTATTGCAATCTGTCCAGCGACGACGTCCACCTTTGATCATGACCTTTTGTTTCCCCCCGTCCCCGGACCCCACTGCCCCTCCCTCCCCGGAGAAACCCCTTCTCCTCGACCCCCCCCGCTGGCGCGTCTCTGCCCGCGACCACGCTCACGCCCCCTTTACGCACCACCACGCCCTGCGCCGCTTCTCTGCTGGCCCCTCCTCCGCTTCCTCCGGACATTGCACATCTCCGTCCGGTCAGTTAGCCGGCATCGGCCGAAAGGTCGCTGAATCTCTCGAGCTATTCAAAGAGTCCGAAGAACGACCTCCAAAGTCTGACACGCCACTGGCCAAGTGTCGTTTCACCACGTCCCACGCAAAGGACGGCGTTGAGGAAGCAAGATATGAATTTGTCAAGCGTGCAGACTGGCCTGATCCGGAAACCGCTGCCCTTCGAAGAGAACGAAGCTCCACCGCATTGGAGAGTGTTAGAGCTCGCGAGAGTCTCGACTCACAATCTAGCAGGGTTTCCCTCACACGCGACCCCCCCTTCTCTGACACGCATCATAGGCGCAACGACATTGCGCGCCAAGACACCATTGTTCGTGGCAGGCGCAGACGGCGTGCGTCTGACGTATCCATCATTGACCCTCAACCTACCTCTCCTGAGCCTTCACCCCTCACCGTCCCCCAATCTCCATGCATTCGACCCCGCTCTCGAGCTTATCCCCCTTCTCCTTCCCCTTCCCGTTCGCCCACTGATCGCATTCCTCCGTTGGCACTATACAATCCGGATATAGACTCGGTCAGTTGCACAGACGATCCCCGCTTGCCGGATTCAAGTACTGCACTTACCAATCTCAGTCTGACCTATTCCCGGTCTCCCACTCCTACACATATCTCTCCGCATGCATCTCCATTCGTCTCACCTCCTATGCTTCCATCACCCACTCGTTCATCGTCCCCGTGGTTCACAGACGACGAGTCTGCTTGGGAGACCTCGTCTTTGACCTCGGATGTCTCCACCACATCTGGAACTTCGGAACACCCACTTTCGTTTCCTCACGTCCAGGACGCATCCGATCCACTAGATGATGCAGAGAAGATCCGAACGTCTTTGCTCCAGAAATCCGAGGACGAAACCGGTCCCTTTACCCCCGACCTCTGGAATGCAGAGTCCTTGAACATGGTTTACGGCGACTCCGAGGAAAGCCTCCCCCATATCCCCTTGCGGCCCTTCCGCAACCAGGTTGGCGGCCACAGTGCAATCTACAAATTTACCAAAAGGGCTGTGTGCAAGGTCAGCATGTGTGTGCATACGTAAAACATGGGCTAACCACCTATCCCAGCCACTCGTGTCGCGCGAGAATCAGTTCTATGAAGCGGTTGAGCGGGAGGCCCCTCCGCTCCTTGGCTTCATTCCGCGGTATCTGGGAGTTATGTTGGTGACATACCGTCGCGTCCTCAGGGGCACTATAACGCCTCCCAGTCCACAACCATCTGCCTCTTTTCCTGTCGCATCTCATTTTTCAGGTTCTGTGGTTCAGAGAGCCATGAGCGAACCTGATTACTCGATGTGCGACGCAGCTTTTCAGCATGCCAGCCTCGGCGGTTCGCCACTCGGATCAGAAATAACGATCGAAGAAGCAGAATTGCCAGAGGTTGCGTTGGATCGTAACCGCCATATCATCCCCAAGTGGTTGCTTAATCGAACCCACCTCCATGACCGTGCATTCTCCAATGCCGAGTCGCTCAGGTCCACCTTGCGCTCTCGCAAACGTTTGCGCTCAACACAGCTCTCTGGTGCAACCGCGTCGAGTCCCGCGTTGATACAGAATCAGGACGCCGGAAATTCGCGAGTTCCCTCTCGACAACCTACGATCTTGCTTGATGATGGGGATTCATGCTGTGCCAGGAGTATGGTGCGAGCAGCGTCCTCCTTTGCAGACCCCAGGTCTACTTGGGGAATCATTGCACCGGAAGATTCCCAAACTAACCGGCACAATCTACACCCATTTCAGTCGGAATTAGCGATCGGCTCGCAGCAGCCCTCACCTGGCTGGTTTGGTGGTACCGGTTCCACGACAGTGAACACCAAGTTGAAGGATCACATCTTCAGTACGATCTTGCGTCGCTTCCATCGCCGTAGTAACCCACGGTGGCTGAACGAGCCGGACCCGGACGACGAAAGGGATATATCCCCTCGGAGGCAGATGCCGCTGGCAGCGCGACCCCGCTCAACGTCCCGCAGGCGATACGCATGGCCAATCGAGCGGCTCAAAGAACAGGAGGGTGATCGTTACGCGTCCATCCTTCGGAGGGTGCGAAGCGACAGTGGAATGGGTCACGATGGACACGGCGGCTCTTTTGACATGGACTATGATAAACTGGATGACTTTGTCAGTCGCGAACGAGACAACAAGGACGGGAACCAACCCTCGTTTATTCGGCAAAGATCTCGGTCACGATCTGTAGATTCACCTCCTGTCTATTCTTCTGCACCACCTCTGAATCAGCCAAATCCGTCAAACAGAAGCTCCGATTCCGTACCACGTCAACACCATTTCATTCTCATGGAGGATCTTACGGGCCGTCTGAGACGCTCTTGTGTGTTGGACCTGAAGATGGGGACCAGGCAATATGGGATGGACGCAGTCCCGTCGAAGAAGAAAAGTCAGCGTAAAAAATGTGATCGAACGACAAGTCGTCCCCTTGGTGTCCGTGTTTGTGGCATGCAGGTGCGTTTCTGTGAAGGTTCGGAAGCGCCAGAGTGCTGACGACTCGTTCACAGGTGTGGAACCACGCCACACAAACTTACGTTACCCAAAACAAGTATATGGGCCGTGATATTCGCGCGGATGAGTTTCCATCACTGCTAGCGTCTTTCCTATACGACGGCGAGCGTCTTCTCGCGTGGCACATCCCAATTCTACTTCAAAAGCTGTACGCGCTGGCACGCATCGTCAGCCGGTTGAAGGGCTTCAGATTTTACGGTTGCAGTCTCCTGCTGATATACGACGGAGATCACGATGCCCAGGAGACTTTTCGGGCGTCAGCCCTGGAGCACCCACCCTCGCGGAGTAAGCGTGGGGAATCTTTGGAGCGATCGCAGACACGGTCAAGGAGTCAGGCCGCCGCCCGATCATCCCTGCGACGGACACACAGTGAAAATCTGTTATCCGGACTTGTATGTAGACAGTCTGGAGGGAAGCGCAAACGCGGAGAGGTCAATGTTCGCATTGTCGATTTTGCGCACACCACCACTGGACGGGATTGGTCACCATATCCACCTCCTCCGGATCGTCCGGTAGTTCATCAAGTCTCAGGCTCTAAAGGGTATCAAGCTGAAGTTGACGCAGAGACTGGCATCATTTACGCTCGCTTTCCACCGCACTTTCCTGGAGAACCTGACCGTGGATTCTTGTTTGGTTTGAAGAACTTGACGGAGACTTTGGAGAAGATTTGGAATGACGA
Source organism: Afroboletus lepidellus (assembly GCA_038094355.1). Classification (NCBI taxonomy): domain Eukaryota; kingdom Fungi; phylum Basidiomycota; class Agaricomycetes; order Boletales; family Boletaceae; genus Afroboletus; species Afroboletus lepidellus. Next base: position 22,902 of record JBBPUA010000061.1, on the reverse strand, counting down.
GCGAACGCGAAGGATAAAAATATCCCGAGAAGACCCCTTGGTTGATACATCACCGCTCCCTCCGTTAGCTCTGGATGGCAAAGCAGTTTTCGATGAAATTTTCGGTCCAGTGGAGCCTGGTGAGGATCCAGGAATGCTCTCCACGTGAGTAGTTCCCCTTCTGAGTGTTACATGCACCTTTTCTTCCTCTTTCCCATATTCGATCCACCTGCCTGTGTCTAGACCTGCACTCACTTCACCCGCACGTGTCTAACTTTGTATCGTATCTCCCACTGTTCCCATGGCGTTTGTGTATCGCTTCATCCCTTCTTTACCTTACGTTTAGACATTCTCGACTCGCATCCTTGCGTCTCACGAAAATCACTCGTCTAATGCAACGACTGTGCTTTCTACACGAATTGAACCACGTGGTTCATTAGGAATCATGGACACATCAAGGTCTAAGTCTATCAATAGAACATGATGCTCGCGCAACTACACGACCAAGATTGGTCACGAGTCGTCACTCTGGATATAGTTGGCGCGGATGTCCTTCCATTGCCGCTAGCAAATATCTCGTCAGCCAGCGTGACAAGTTGGGTTGCTCCACTCACGCCCTTGTTCCAATGATCCCAGAATGACTGGACAGCAACGTCAAAACCGACTCCAAAAGCGAACGCTCCCGCAAAGATCGTGGAGACAAAGACACCTGGAGGATATTCGAACTAGTTTGTCGTTGGAGCGCTGACACTACGTACTGTTCCGCTTCGCAATGGTGCCGTAGAACATGTTGCCGAACTTTCAAAATGTCAGCAACACTTTTACTGTGCAAGAGAACGCTACATACAACCATTGTTGGATGTTGAAAGATGGAGAAGAGGCTTCCGGCGATGTCCGAATTGAAGAGTGTCCAAGCCAAGGTTCCCACGCCCGTTGTTCACTCGAGAAATGGCCTTGCGGTGGGTGCAGGCCGCGCGACTGCCCCTGCGCCGCGCGTCGCGCCCAGCTCCGTTGAGGGCATCGCTATCCACAGACACCAAGCCCGCTCGTCCAGCCTTGGAATTCCCCCCGACCGGACCCATCTCCTACGACGACGCCGTCCGGAACCCACTGACGCGCTCCAGAACATCCGCGTTCGTCTCCAAGACCATCGCACTTCCAAAATACCACTTCCATGGCGTCTTCAGCAGGAACAACACCAAAGTCTATCTGTGCGGGCCTGACGGGAGCCCGCTTCCCCAGGGCTGGTGGAGCGGCGGGAGCTGTGGGTTCAAGGGCGCGAACCGCAAGTCGCACGAGGCGGGGTACCAGTGTGCGGTGCGCGCGTTTCAGCGACTGGAAGAGGTCGTCAAGGACAAGGGGCGGATATCACTCGCGTTGCATTTCGCAGGGTTCGGGAAGGGCAGAGTCGCCGTGGAAGGGGTGTTCTTGACGAGCGAAGGAGATAGAATACGGCCGTTGGTTGTCGAGGTCGAGGACAGAACGAAGATAAAGATTGGTGGTACGAGGGCGAAAAAGAAGAGACGCGTCTAGACAGGTACGTGCACCGCTGTTTTCGCCGTTCTGCCCAGTTGAATGTTTCCCCGACCAGTATCTCGGCAGAGTGCAAGTTACACTCATATTAGCGTACAGTACACCTCGGTGGTATACAATCGCAACTATTTACCCTCGCCGTGCCTCAGACGCTGAAAAATGGATCTAATGTGTATTTTTCATAGCCTGGTCTTGCCATGGAACTGAGGGCCACTCTCTTGTCCATCTCTATGTCGTCTATGAGGGCCTCTGTCCTCTCGTATTAACCTCCGGACACTGTTCTGTGGGAATCACTTGCCAAGGGAAATGTAATCAAGCTCGGGCCGGATGTATCCCAGCACCAAGACCTTGAGCCCACACCCGTAAAAGTCTGATGCGAACTGGTGCATAACATGGATTTCCTGGGCACAAGTGTTTGGGTAGTGGACTTTGGCGGAGCATGGACGCATACCGCTGTCATCCGTTCGTTCTTGTAGAATGGATTCCACCCCAGGCTCATTACCATGGGAAATACGACAGCATCTTGGGCTGGCAGCTCTGACTGCTGAGAGTACACTCGGGCATATCCATAGTATACCCCGGGCTTGGCGATGCTCGCCATGTGTGCAGTGGATTCGTCGGGCAAGTTGGCTGGCCGTGCGGGTAATATGAAGCACGAGATTGAGGTGGGGAGCGTGTACACACCGGTTGGACAGCCCAACTCCTTGCCTCCTCTTCCAAAGCCATGTTGTACCATTCCCTCGAGTTGAATTGGGTATGGATCTTGCGGGGTATCGGGGCCCACAATGCTTGGCCTGGTGCTACGGAATGAGTCCGTCGGCGCTGCAGGTGTTGGCGTTGGCGATGTCGGTTGGCCCATCTAGTCTAACAGTCTGGGGCGAAGTTGTCGCACGCGCGCCTTGTCCCATCATGACGACCATGTTCACAGGCTATCCGCCGTATGGAACATATCAGGCACCCTACGCAGCCTATCCAGTTCCCCCGCCGGGCCAACCCATGGCAGCTGCTGCTGCCCTCCCGCCCTTTCCGCCCCCGTTTCCGCAGCAGGGCTACCCGCTCTACGCCCTCCAGCCGGTCAGGGCACCCAGCCCGCCCCCGGGTCCAACCACCGCGCCAGACATCCCCACGATATCCCCTCAGATCGCGTCCAGTCAAGTCCGAAAACTGATCGTGTCGCAGCTCAAGCTCGCACAGTTTGACACCATCGAGCCACAGGCGCTGCACAGGCTGGAACTCGAAGTGGTCGCGTGTACGTCCCGTCTCGCCCAGTCTCGCCCCGCACGCATGCTCCTCGTGCCTCACTAGTTGTCCAGGCGCTGTATGAACACGCCCACGAGTATGCGAATCTGGCCAATAGGGCGGTGCCAGCGGCGACTGACGTGCTCCTCGCGTGCAACGAAAGGGGGTTGAAAGGGAAGGACCTCCATAACGTCGCCCTGGCTTCCCGATCAGCGGGTCAGTATCTATTACGTCGAACTATCGTCCTGTATTAATCTCGCTTCCAGGTGGGGCGGCAGAAACGTCGTTGGAATTGCCACCGTCGCGTGAATCGTCGCCGGAGCTGCTTGGCTCTGACGACGAGGGTGCAGCGCCAGTTATACCGACCACGTTGCGTTCCCTTCCATCTTATTTCCCTCCTCTCCCACCGAAACACACATACTTGAAGACACCAGTGCGTTACCAACTGAAACCGTCACTTCTCATGGCTTAATGATTTTCAGGCATCTCCGCCGAAGAAGGCGGCCCTTCCATCTCTTGAACGCAAGCTAAAGACTGCGGGACTGGTTCAAGAATCTCTGAAGAACTTATTGACGGCTACAGAGGACAATCTAGGCCAAGAGGATGGTGAATTACTCGGTCATATCGTCAACTGCGAGGCATCAATTTACCCGCGGAAACGTTGGAAGGTGATGCAATCGTGACCTTGTCACTTGTATTGGCTCTCGCTCGGTTATGGTTTCAATTCAAATTGTCTTGTCAATGTGACTAGATAACTACTGTGCTCGCCCCCCCGATACCGCACGCTTGTATAAAGTTGAGAACGAGGCGTCGGAAACGTCCGGCATTAAAGGCATATGCCAGCCCGAGTCTCGCTGTAACAGCGCGAATTTCACCTCGCAGACTCTCCTTGTTCGGCCTCCTTCGCGGGTTTCTTAGATTTCGCGATCCGCGATCGCGATTTTCTTTTCTTCGACGGTGGTACCGTTGCACTCGAAGCTTGAACATCGCCTACGACCGTCGTTTTGAATCTCGTGGGCCGCCTGTGATATTCATGCGTTCCGGTATTTGAGCTTACCACTGGTTCAAGGAACACGATCTTATTTGGGAGGTGATTATCTGTGTCGGGCGGTCCCGGCGCCGTTGAAGAAGAGTACGCATTAGGGAAAGCGGGTTTGAAAATGAAAGTACTAGAGCTCGGCGCAGGATCGTGTGTTTGGTCAACGGAAGCAACGTGGGCTTGATCCCCTCCATGATTTACTGCGGACATCACCGGGGCAGTGCTTGCACCCTTCTGGAGGATTGAATATCGGTTACGACACTAGGCAAGTTGGGTTTCAACGGACACAGTTTGGCAAAAAGACCTAGTACGTTACCATAGCCTCCGTCCTCCCATTGCAGAGATGTTCAGAAATATCTTTCCAGGATGTATTCTCGTGTTCGCGTACATAATCGAGTAAAATCGTGTCTTCCTCTTTCGACCACGGATTTTTGTTGATGCCCGGATTTACTTGTTCAGTCCAGCGGTCTCGACATTGATCATTGTGCCGACCAGGTATATTAGCGGCGACGTCCACCCAGGATGACCCGTAGGCGACGACGGCAACGGAAAGACGGGCATCCTCCTCCGGGGACCAAGCTGTACGTTTGATGGATTCGTCCAGTGTTTTTTCAAACCTGTTACTGCATTGTGAAGGAGTCGCGTCCTCCGAAACATAGCGTGCGACTGCCGGCCGTCTTCAATACAGGATATAATTTTGGCAAACGGCAGACAGACCAAGGTGCCAATTATTATTCCCATACATACGAATTGCTTTGAGAAGACGTTCATCAGATTCAGTCGTCCATTGATGCACCTTTCGCGAAGTAGCGTGCCGCATGCAATCTAGCAGCGTCCGTCGTGTCTAAAGCTCGCGTAAGATTGCTGAACCGTCGAGATGATACGCCTCACCCCGAGCTTCTCGGCCACGGCCACCCAATCAGGTCGACGATCTGTAAATTCTGCAGCAAGGGATTTGACTTTCACAGCTTCGTCTTGGCCCCAAACCTCGTGATTGAATTCGGGATGTTGCTCTCCAAGCCACCGTATCTCGCATTCTTTTGGTGTACGTGTGGTCATGGAGATAGCTGACACCTGTGAGCATTGAGTAGCTCGAGGCAACGAAACGATAGAATGTTACCCTTTCGGCGATTCGGTTCCAATCAATACCCTGCGCATTCAATGCGGGAACATGAATTGTTTGCGGATCGAGATTCAGGAACGCTGTGAAGCCCCTACCACATATGAGCAATCAGCGACCTTGGATATGGTGGACACACCTTTTTTGAGTGTCCAGGGCATGCTTGCGATAAGCTTCAGCTTGCACGGCCTCCGCAAGGGCTTCTAATTCCTTCGCCTTCACTAAAAGCCACGTCGGACGTAATCGACGAATCAAAAGTGAGACATACTCGGATGCACTTCACTGAAGCTCTGATACCGGTTGCGTTTCATGGCATCTTCATAAAATGGTGATTCCTGAAAGAGTCGTTTACACTGAAGGAATCCCATGAGATCCTACACACCGAGGATAGCAATTCCTTCGCTGAGATGGGCGCTGTTGGCCGGACGGAACCAGGAATGGTGACAGAGCACCCCATGTCCAGATCGGATTCATCGACAGTGTCTGCGGCGTCCTGCGGTTTGCTCTTGACAAAAACGTCCCTGAAGGTGAGAGTCGACATACGAGTAGCTTGTCGAGTGTTTCCAGCTCAGATTCGAGCCTTTGGGTGTACGTTTTCAAAGCATCCATGTGTTCCTTGTTAGCCTGAAGGGCCTCCTGAGCCAACTCGACGACTCCCTTGGTTTCTTCCTCGCCATCCATGGCATGCCGTCGTTACAGATAAGGAACCAGTGCAGATTTGAGCTTTGTAGCTGGGTAAAGTTTAAAATCAAGGTTGAGCGCTGAAGCGCTGAATGTCAAGTTGAACGATTGGGTGCAAATGGGATGCCAAGCGTGGCACTGCCACAGTGACTCGCTCGTGCGTGCCACCGAGTTTGATGCTGGCTTGGAGCTCTACACTAATATTGATCTCACACGTATAGGGTTCGAACGTTCAGGACGCTCCATGGACCAGATTGACACGAACGTGTGTATGAGGTGAGTGGCACCTCATTGGATGCCCTAGGGAACGGATTGTGCAAGTTGAAAGCACAGGTTCTAGCAACGCCTTTACACGCCCGGCTAAAGATACTCGGATGCCCGTCTTTGCCTTGATGGTTTCTCTCTGGTAAAGTGGGGACTCGATGATGCCGATGATCGCGGTGTGGTCAGCCGCTCCTGTGATGTGACGGTCATCGCTATGCTAGACCGGAACCTTGCTGACGACCGAAGACTGTGGGGACGCCAAGAAGAACTGCCTGCAGGACACCGTAGCTTCCTGACTGGATCGATGTCCATTCCCCACATTCTCCAAGATTTACAGCGTGGGATGCGTGTCGTCGTGGAGACTAGATATGAGTCGATCAGGAGCGGTCGGACAAGCAACGGAGCAGTCGTATTCCTTGGTATGTAAATGGACGGATACGCTAGTAGACATCACTCGGGTTGAAGGGGTTCCTTATCCATTACCACTTGCGCGGTTCACAGATCCACAACGACTACCCGTGGGTTACCACTACGAGGACAAGGATGACATCGATGAGACCAAACGCGAGCTGTCGTGCGTTTTAGTGCAGACAATAACTGACTTCACGCATAGATTGTTATCAGCCTGACAATCATGGAATGAGCACAAGTATACATTTAATTTCTGACGGCTTTTGGCGTATGAATGTCAAACTATTGTCAGGAACTCCACGAATCGGCAGTAACAGTCTCGGGGAACCGTCGGAAGACCCGTAAGCCAAATGCCTTGGTCCGACCCCGGCCGAAATTCGATATCGTCAGTCTTTTTGTCGATGTCGCATCGCCGTCGTCGTTCACGTGCGATTCCAAATTCCCTGTCAAAGTTTATACCCACGGAAGGAACGTTGCTCTTTCCTCATACCGTGGTCCACCGTGATTGACGCCAGTGTCGGATTTCTCCAGTGGGGCTCTCTCCACGGACTTATCATTCATGTGCAATATGTTGCTCAAGAGCGCTCGGAGGTCTGGGTCAACGTTAGATATCGACTTTCGGTGTTCGAATTTCTTGCATGCGACGAGCCCAGGATCGGCGGTGATTTTGGGCTTAAAGATCAATCGCTCACGTTACAGTGTGTTCGGGAGAATATTGTGGCATCCGGAGGTGAATGTTCTGTGATTCAATATAACACGGACTCGTAGAATTTGAGCAGGTTACCCGACAAACGTCCAACTCTGGGCTATCTGGTGGTGAGCGATAAGAATGGTATTGCGATATCCGCCAAATAGGTAACGCTGCAAAGGCGCGCACGCCATCCACCAGATCGTTCACCACATATCCCGTCTCCCAAAGGGCTCCCATCAAGTCCGCTCTTCTCCGGTCCAATGCGATGATGTACATTCATAAGCTCAAACGTGATTCGAATTTCTACTCTGAGCACCTATTCACGATCGCCCTTTTTGCTCAGGACGACACCCAAGACTGCAGTCCAGTTTCGGCCACAATATTAGGCACTCTGCCGTGTTCTTGACCTCGATCCCGTGTCACCTACCGCCCTCACGACCCTTCGTGACCCAGTACCCGTGCTTCCCGCGAAGCTTCTACACTTTATTGAGACAGACAAAATCGGCGTCGAGAACGAGACGTACGGAGGATGCCCCGACGGTACCTGGATGCCTGTCTCCCCCGACCCAATGACCTGGAAACCCTCTGGCAACCTCGCACGCAAACTCCGTTAAAAGGGTGTGACGAGCATCATTATCCGAGATGAGATGTTGATGAATGGTATCTCTATTCGATCGCGTACCCGGTTTACGCACCACACGATGTCTTCCAAAACATATTGCGGTACTATCCGCGCCGGATCACAGCGTCTTGTGGAAAAATATGGAATGCTTTCGGACGATGCGACTGCTGAGGAAGCAAAACAGTTGATGAGTGAAATTTTGGGCGGCAGGCAGGTGCACGTGCCTGTGCGGATGTTCATGCGGGATTTTTGCAAGGCCAATTTTCCGGTTGTGAGGTACGAGATCAGATGGACACCTGAGCAGATGCGGCCGAAAGGTGAGGGATGGATGAACGTTTGCGGGCGGATAAACGTGCGTTCGATTCTAGCATGGGATGACGGTATAATTTTACAGGAATAGTCACGCATGGCATGGATCGTTGTCTAGGGGCGTTTCGACTTCCAAACCTGACCTTTCCGCAGAGAAGGGCAGCGGTTGCCTGGCTGGATGCCATTGACAACGAGTTTAATATACTCGAATGCGATGGGTGACCTACACGACCGCTCAACCAGGCACTTACACTGAGGAAAGACCACACGATCGTATGGCAAGATGATCAGAAGTGGGACCGCTCGATATCGCCAAGATTTTACCCGGAGAAGGTTCTTGAGCTATTGTACATTGTGATACTTGGGATGGTGTGCCGACCCGAGCACATATTAGCGGTTGCAAAAAAAATCGGATCCAATATAATCATAGAAACTTGATAATATTTGAGTCGTGCGCTGTCGCCGAACGCAAAGTTACTTGTACTCTTAGGGGGATCCTAGAAGTTCCCACGCAATCGATTTGCACGCCTCGCACTAACCACACCATTTCGAACTTCTCCTGACCATTTAGATGGCTCAAGGCTCAGCAAAACGTATAGGTACTTAACGTTGTCCATCGCGGAAATCAATCAACCGCTGACTGTCACCAGCGGGACAGAATGAACAGGCCATCAGAAACCTTCGTTTTGGGATGTTCGTCCCTACCATACTATCGATTTTGCTCCGTCTATTGTTTAGGCGCGGTTCTCTACCACCTTCGAAGGGTTCTCTGGCTATCTATGTCGTGACTTATTTGCCTGCACTGTTTTTGTCCCGGTATTTGGAAGGCATCGGGACATCACGACGCGACCCAACCACTGGAGCAATTATTTCGTCCGGCGAAGATCTCAACCAATCTGGCGTTACAGAATGGTGTTTCGACATTTTATATGTCACCTGTGCGTTCGGGATGTGCTTACCACTATCCTGACTGACTGTACACGTAGGGGCCTGCCAAATTGGGAGCGGTGCGCTCGGCGAATGGTTTTGGTACTTTTATCTGCTGGTATGCTTTGTCCTTACCCTTGCCTCGCGAACGTTGACGAGGCCTAGATCCCTTCGTATGCTATATTCAAAATATGGAGTAAATTTGTCGGTCCCATGATGCGTCGGTCGTCGGATGACTCCACGGAGGCGTCCATGAGTGAAAAGAGCACGTTGAGCAAACGGCAGGAGAAGCTCCGCAAGCGGAGCGAGAAAGGTGATCCTCGAGTCCGTACTGTCCGTAAATGACGCGCACTTGCAGAATAGATACTTCTTGTGCCCACCTTTTTCTCTTCGGGGACCTCGTGAATTATGTCTGTTCAATTCTGAGGCGTGATCATCGACTTCGAGCGGTGGACGTCGTGCTGTTTCTTTGGGTCCATGTGGCGCCAATTCGATCTTGGAACAATTCACTAATGCAGCACAAGCTATAACTTTTTTGAGTCAACCGCTGCTCGCCGCGGACAAGAGCGGGACCAGCGGGTTCCCGCACGTGACACACCCTCCTTGTCTTTTGACCTTTGTCGGCCGTCGAATATCGAAGGCCTTGTGCATGATGGACGCCCGTACCGATGTTCAATTCACGCGAAGCAATTCTAGCCAACTCACACTGGGCGAGGGCGCTGCTGTAGATCACGATCCAGGCAACGCTGCACTGAACGAAAATGCGGTTTTAGATAGCTACAGTCTACCTTCTCCCAATGTGAGTGATAATGGAAATGAATTATTCAAGTGCTAATGCGGGTATATGTAGATACATTTAGGTCTTGCAACACATGGCAGTGACCTCGAAGCCCACGATGAACAAAACCCAATACATCCCTTCAATGTGCAGTCACATTCTCTTAACTTCGCTTACCAACCATTACCGTTCCTTACGCGCATATATGCAGCTCGATCAGGGGGAGCCTACAGATACCCGAATGGAAGGGAACAAGATGGTTCACGAACCCTCTGAAAGTGATTCTAATCAGGGTCTTCCTGTGCTTACCAAGGACGTCGTATGGAAAATGTCTGAATTCCAAGTTTATTGAACACTTATCCTCCCAGTAGTCCCCACCGGAGTGTGTAGTCGCCCTGGTCGGCAGATCTCCATCATCTACCGATACCAACGACACCGATGTCCCTATAAATGATCATCCTGGGGAATTGCCCTTATTGCGCGCACGGGCGGTGTCCTTGGAAACGTTCATCCCTGACGAAAGTGCAGCCAACCTGGACGGTCACTTCAATCCCACCCAGACGTTGCTTCCAGATGGTTCCGCTCCTAGGACGGATGAAGGGGAAACTCTAGAAGAGTTTGATCGCCGCCGCGCGCCCTGCCTGCCTCCTAGCTCCAGTCCACCACAGTTATTTTCTTCATCTCCCTATGCGTCATCACAATCGTCAGCTGATGATGTTGAGCCCTCCAAGGTCGTCCGAATTATCAATTTCCTCGATGTATCACTCACCTACACATCTCGCAGGTCCTTGCGATTGAAGTAGAGCACCACATGATGACCCCTGTCGATGCGCGCGCCGACAACGTCCATGATGATCTTGTGGTAGAATTCGAGGTTCTTCATGGCTACGACACTAGCACGATCGGACTCGGAAAGGCTGATGCATGTCATTTGCAGACTAGTACTGGTCATACCTCGCGTATTAAGAGCGACCTCGAACTTTCAAGAAAACGGAGTGCTGATGTATGGTCGAGTAAGGATCCCTTGCTCCAATGCCTACTGACGTCCTCCATGCAGCATGATGAATTGCACAGTCCGGAACCTATCAAACGACAGGTAGGTGTCGTTTTGTCTGAGGAACCAAGGATTCCATGACCATGCAGAAACCGGAGTCCCGTTATCTTCCTCCTACCCCGAAGCGCCCAACCCCAGCTTCTCAGAGTCACCAGTTTAAAAAATTAATTGCCCCGTTTCGACCGCCGCTGAAGGTTCCTGCCGTCGCGGATAGTCCGGCCAAGGCAACAAGCAGCATGAAGGACGAACCGACTATCAGCACTGCACTCAAAACAAACCGCGATAAGATCGAGCAGAAGGGGTCTACGACTGCTTTTCGGCACAAGTCATCGAATACACAGAAATCTCTCACCCAGTTCAAATCACCCCTCGTGAATAGGGCCCTTCCAGCAGACTCATGCACTGTACGCCTCACGCCGGCGCTGCAGGCACTGGAACGCAAGTTACAGCTGCTCAAACGCGCAATCAAAGTGAAGGAAGGAAACGAAGAAGAGGTCCTGACGAGGCTTTCTGGAAAATGGATTGAAGCAGGTAGAGAAGTTGCCTATGAAGTCTGGGACTCCACCAAGGACGCTGGCGATTTCACTGCAAAGACATTTATCGGCAGATCATACAGCTGGGAGAACACCAACGACAAGAACGTGCCCTGGGGCTGGGACACCAAAGTGGAAAATGCTGCTGAAGAACCTTGCGATCTCAATGCATCGGAGGCATCTCGCGCACTAGCCCCTGGAGAGGACGAGGACGTCGGTTGCAATACGTTGGGTACCATGCTCCGTCAGCTTGGAATCGATCCGGAGATATTTGGTTGGGACGATGACAGGGAAACTTTTTCTGACTAGAATGTTTGATCGCCATGATGATGTTTTGTTGTTCACGAACGTAGTTCGTAACTAATGATTAACACTATTCCACCCTTGCCGAAATGTCTCCGCGCATCTGGACAGGCCTGGACGGGTCTGGACCAGTGACCCGGTTGGGGGTGTTTGAGGGCTGACATTGTTGACAGTTGACGTGTGATGGTTGAGACATTTGGAATTTTGGGATTATCGAACAGAATGCGAGTATGTAGCCTGTAGGCCGTGGCATCAATTTATTGCACATGCAGTATGCACGACATTCCTAAACTACTGTGGTTATGTTGTCTAGTCGGGCCATATTACCGTTGGAATGTTGACAATATCCTCATCCGAGCAGTTGAATGTAAAAGCTTTGTTACGTCCACCCGGGACGTCGAGTAGAGTCCGATATCTAATGCGTGTAGTCGTATCTGAAAATGATCATCAGACCATGAACACTACAACGGTAAAATGGAGGCTCACTTCTTGTAGAAGGTCTCGGAATCGGTTGGAACTCCCTGAAGAAATCGATCAGAAAATGCGACGAGAGAAAAGTTCATTACAGACGTTTCGCCGAGCGCCTCGGGGCTTGCGACCCTGCTTCTCGAGTTCATGGCGGTGGTCACGATCCTCCTTGAGCCACTGCAAGGCAGTGTCATATAGACTAGCGTCATTGATCGGCCAGGGCACAGGTTCCGTCTGGAAGGAACCAAGTCGCATGTGTGCAACGTGGGTGGGAGCCAGACTGCTCTCAAGCCCATCGTATATGTGAGTGGCATCTTTCGGAGGGTAAGCTGGTGGCACAGGGAGAAAATCAAGACGTACAGAGGACAGTCGCTCCACGCCCAATACTATCTTCCCGAAGGAACGCAAGCAGCTCGCTGCGAACCAAGACATCTAGGTCAACAGTAACCTGGTAGTGGTCGAGTGAGCCTCGGGAGTTCGACACGGGAACAAACAGACCTCGTCTAATAACAGAACCTCCCAAGGGGCCATGAGTCCCATGCAGAGCTGAACGCGCCTACGTTCTCCATCCGAAATTGTATGCATATGCCAGTCTAGATCTATATCCAGGATATCGAGCAGCTTATCCCTGCGTTTCTTGTGTCTATAACCTCCAACGGAGTCTAAGAAGACGGATACTACGATATCGCTCCGAACCACGGGATTCATCGCCCTTGACCGGGGTCAGCAGGCAATAAGTAGGCTGAGAAGCGACGGACCATTCCGTTCCGAGGAAAGAAATGCCAGGAGGAGAATCCCAGAACACGTCCTTGTCATTAACGAGGACATGTGCGTTTTTAATGAGGCGCTTCCCCGCGAGGATCTGCAGTAACGTGGACTTGCCGGCTTTCGAAGACGTGCGTGGTCCCTCAATGTTTGAGGAGCCTCAGGTGCGAAGGACGCACCTCCGTTCGCGCCGACGATGATCGTCCTGGATCCCGACGGAAGCTGGATGGAAATATCGGAAAGCGAGGGTGTGTCGCTCGTACCGTGATAAAAGGTCAGGTCTTGCACTACGATGGCCATTTGTGATGTCAGGCACGACCCACCCGGACTTTATCAACATCATGAAACCGCAGCAGGGCGTGGACATGTCATTCTCGCGCACACGCTCGAGAGCGTTCACACACGAGGCTGTCCAGGTGCTCCAAACGTCTCTGTGAGGCCGCGTGGCCAGTATCTCGTATGTAATACAGGCGTTTTACTCAAGGGGTTCTACTTGACAGAAGCTGAAATCGCTGTACTCGCCTTCTATCTCCTCGTCAAAGGCGATCGTAGTTGGCGATGGGTGTGCGTGCGAGTGGGCGGAAAACGGTGTTGATCATTCCCAGGATAGACGGGCAACTGAGCAGAGGCCTCGGCGACATCGTCGAATGGGGTTGTGACTCGGTTTCCCAAGCTAACCACATGCAACCTGGAGCGGGCTTGTCCGTGCGGCGGTTGGATTTCGCTGTTGAAAGGCACAAAGATATCTAGTGTGGGAAAAGAAATTGGTTCTTATCCTGCCTTAACGACGGGCCTTGTCAGGTCGTCTGGCTGGTTGAGCTTTGACCACATCGTTAAGCCGGCCCCTTCTGAAAACACACACTCCTTTCTTCTCTTGTCTCTTCATGCATTTGGACCTTTTCCAAAGGCAGCAGTGCATCACTTGCCCGACCCAGCCTCCCGTCTGCACTTGTTCTGCCGACGAGAGCTGCATCCTAATCAGCCAGTTCGTCCTACAAATCCATGCCCGTCTTTCTGATCTAACGGTCCAACCAGGTCGTGCAACGCTTGCCCGACGTTTACATGTCAGCCAAATACCTCTAGCAGGGGCAGTAGTGGCGATGGGGGCGTTAGTTCGGGCGCTCTCGCTGGCGCCATTGTCGCGGTATTGCTGGTCCTCATAAGCGCACTGCTCGTCTTCTTCTTCTATCGCCGTCGTCAGCGTGCACGTCAAGCCCGCACTGTAACCGTCGAGTCCAAAACAGACGTCCCTGCTCCAGCTGAAGCGGTTCTTAATCGCCCCGATCCGACAGAAAAGTCTCCATCGACGCCGACGACACCGACGCCCCAGAAAAGTTCTGTCCGAGTGTATTCTTCCACGGGCGATAGCATCATTGATCTTGATCCACGGTCTCAAGGTTCTCATTCCTCCGCACGTCGTGCCTCTGGTAGGCAATCCATAGGCAATCCATTTGATGATGGTCAGTCCATCCAGACGACCTCGACAACTACAAATGGTACCAACGTCATTCCGATTGCCTTGGTGTCTCCTGGTTCTGTCCAACAGTCTTCTCCTCGTTCATCCGGTTCCTTCTCTACCAATTCTCCAGTTCGCCCAGCTCGTCCTACCGACCTCGTGCTAGACAGTCCCCACGGCCCGTCCGACATCCCTTCAAAGCCATCCCCGCATTACACTCAATCCCAGCGTTCCGGTGTCTCCAGGGCTTCGTACTGTTCGAACGCTAGCTATTCCAGCGACTTCTTGAACGAGGCCCCCATGATCGTCACGCACACTCAAGGCGCTGTTCGGCAAGTCGTTGGCAAAGTCAGAGCCGAGGTTATCCAGACTCCGGGCACAACGACCCCAACCTCGCAGCTTCCCTCGGATAGTCTGAAGCCCCCCTCAGTTGTATCGCGTCCCCCCGTCCGTTCGCCCCTTGCTGCGACTTCATTTGGACCTGCGGATGTCGTTAACGAGGCTGATGAGGAACATGATGTGTCTGCTCGCAGTGATCCATTTGGGGATCACCATATCCTATCCAAGCAACCATCAACGACCTCGTTTGGTTTCCAAGACGGTCTAGAGTCGGCTTCACCTGCTTCACCTGCACAACACCATGATGTCAATGCCACGAGAGTTAACACCAGGCCACGTTCCGATCAAAAATCGCCGCAGGGGGTTTCCATGCCCAAATTAATTCCACCTTCCCCCATTCCCTCCAGTACTCTCCAGGAGCAGCAACAACGTGCCTTGGCACATGCTCAAGCTCAGGCCCGTGCTCAAGGTCTGGACAGGTCCAAACGCATGTCAGGCACGTCCATGGTTTCCACGACATCCACCCGAGCAGACTCGATCCTTGAGTCGTTCCCTTTCGTCCCACCGTCCCCGATAGCCTCGCGTCCTGTTCGCCCGCCACCTCGCTCGCCACTCGGCCAGCAGTCCACCACTGTTGCCCCACCGCAAGTCCCGTTACCTCCACTCCCCGCATCCCCCGGAGTTGGAACGACAGAGATCGAGGCTTCTTTGCCCCCGTTAGATCCCCCAAATCGTCGTATCCTAGGCATGTCAACAGGTTCCCAGTTGTCCACGGCTTCCTCAGGACTCGGAAATTTCCCATTCCAAATAGACCATGGAGGAACAGAAACTACCCATCCCCCCTCAGTCCCCCAAGAGCGTCAGAGGGCAAGCCTGGACACTCTGGCCCTCATGACCGACCTGTCCTCCTTCCCACTTGGGTATGATCGCGATGATCATGCCAGTCTCCCTCCCCTTCCGAAGCCCTGATGTGAATTCTTTCGAATCATTCTACTTTACTGACAGCGACAAACCACTTCGTTTGGCTGGCCCGACAAGCGGGCGTTGTGTGTACCATTTACCTGTATGCGCCGCCAACTGACATTTTCTTGACAAATACCTGCTGTTGAGGTGGCTCTGGCGGTGTTTCAATCATTTCCTTCAAGTTCTAACCCATTCAGCTGTTAATTTGATCCGGTCTGACTAGTTCTTCTGTTGGTGGTGCACCCACAACGCTTCCAGTGTTCTATATGCTTCTTTGATTTGGGTCTTGTGAGGTCGGGTGTTTTTTATTTATATATATCATCCTTCACCAAGTCAGACAGTAGAATACGTGACCGTCACAGCGTGACATGCAATTGAGTTTATCAGGTTCGCGTAATGGCACACATTGTCCTCATCCAACTCAGTTGTTTGTCGCTCTGCGTACCAACCTCGCGATGGATAAAGAAGTACAACAACTTGTCGAGATGGTATGTCAGCTTGCTACTCGTTCTGCACAACATTCTTGAGTCCGATGCCTCGCCAACCATCAGGGTGCAACGGTGCCGCAAGCGCGGGCAGCCCTGCGGAAATACAAGGATGTCATGCAGGCTGCGGAACGCATCTTCGATGGCGAATTTGCACATTTGGCAGACGGCGACAATGACGTGCGTATGGCACCGGCTACTCCAAGCGGTCCACTAAGCCCTTCGCAAACCCCCTGTGCCTCTGTGCGTACCTTTTCTATGTCCTTCAATGTTAACCACTGATGGATTTCAGACTCCGGACCATGCGGATGCGGACGAAGATCTTGATATGCAAGATAATGAGGACGATGGTATGGACATTGACATGCTGCTGCTATGTGTACTCATCGGCCCCTCAGTTGATGATTACATCGACTACGATTCCGATTTCGAGGGCAAGCGAAATCAAGGGGAGGTCGACCCTTACGCAGGTGACCATGAGTTTTCTATTGTGTGATTTGGCGGCTAATCATGCCGCAGGAATTTTTTTCTCCAAGGATCGTCGTGAAGAGGTCATTGAAGTGGAGGAAGAGCCCGAACACGCCACTCTGTCGGGATCCAAAGAACCGGTCAAGCTCATGATGCAGGGCGACTGGATGAGGGGGTGTCCTGAGGGCAATGAGCAGTCGTTTCTCTTCGCTCTGTACGACTTCCTGAGCAGCAACAAATGCCCCTGTCCACAGTCTTGTGGATACAGTCTCGATCGAAAGAGAAGCGATTTCTTTCCACTTTATGTGAGTAGCAGTGCGATGGTCTCTTTGTTCTAAGACTTACTTCCCTATAGCCTGACTTCTCGACCTATATCGAGCATCTGCATCGTATTGTGAAACAGCCTTGCCCGAATTGCAGCATCGAGTTTTGTTTTGCATGTGGTGAAACAATCAGTCCCGGAAATAGTCGTCCAAATGCAACCATCGACGTCAGCCTGTTTCATTGTTCGAACCTGCAGGGCGTTATTCTCGGTGTTGGACTCGCGATGCTGGAGACGATGTTTGTGGAGCAAAGACGTCAGTTGGGAGACGAGCAGAACCAGGGGGCTGCGAAGGCCAAATCAAGTAAGAAGCGCAAGGTGGATCTCCTTCCCCTTCCTCATCCAGCAATCATAAATGGGGATGAAGATGAGGACGATGCGTATTACATGTCCTTACCAGTTGGGAAGAAGGCGCGAGGTGGCACTGGATATGCGGGTGATGGTCGCGAGGATGTGAGTCACTCCATTCAATAGTACTGGGTTTAGAGCTCAAGAGAACAGACTTCAGGGCAGCTGGAAGCACAAGCTCAACAGCGGGCCAAAGATGAGAAGATCGGTTCACTCCTCTCCCAGATACGTGTCTACCTACCCTCGCTTCACAGGGAAGAAGGGGCTCTCACAAGTGATTATATGGTGCACCCCACCGCCTTGGCCCATCTTCGGAGGCGCTTCAATTTCCTCTGCTCGAATCTTCTTCGAAACGATTCTCTATCCGACATGTCCGATCGGTCCGTTCTGTACTTTGAATTGTTCGAGTGGCTCGAAGTAAGTACAGTTCTTCGGGGGACTGTTCAGTTAACCATTGTACTCCTCATAGACTATCTCCAATCATGAAGCGCTGGCGAGCATGATGGCCATGCCTATCATGGTCGCTGGGTCAATTAAATCTATCGCCCCGAAGAAAGCTGGCAAAAGCAAATCAGTTATCCGAGAACGCACCATCGTCTACGAAGGTAGCGCTGGGCCTCGTGAATTGCTTGAAGCTATCGTCATACAAGCACAAGCAGCCATCAAGGGGCTGGAGGGCATCAAGCCTGCGGAAACCGAGGAAGAGGAGATGACAGAAGCACAGAAACGGATGACAACGGACAAAGGAAAGGGCAAGGAGAAGGAAGCATCGCCTACGTTATCGGATGAGAACCAGAAGTTACTTGCGTTCTGTCAACGAATTCTGATGACCGCGAACGCCATCGACCGTTCTTTGCGGGAGACGAAGGGTGATGCCTTCGTTGATAGGCTACACGCATCGTTACCCAAGATCACGGGCTCTTCGGCATTCGATGTCGCATCGATACAAGTTGGCGACACTGAGGAAGAGCGGCGCAAGGCCTACGTCGATTGGGCAACGAAAGTGCGGTTCGTATACTGCGACCTTACTGTGCCCCCTACAGAACCAATACTAAACGAAGACACGGTCCCGCATTACAAGTTCTTCTTCAACAGCGAAGCTCGAATGCTGGCAAACTCAGAGATTCCGAAACGATCACTCGCTATCGCGAAAGAGGTAGTCAGAACCGGACTTTCAAGACATGACAGCTAATAACCTTCAATCCTAGCTTGCCGTTTTAACCACGAATCTCCCCGTTGCCTGGGATTCATCGATATTTTTGAGAGTGGACGAGAATCGCGTTGATATAATCAAGGCCCTGATCATCGGCCCGGAAGGAACACCGTGAGTTCCTATGCATCATCTTCAATGGTTTGTTCTGATTTGACTCGTAGGTATCAAGACGGGTGGTCTGTACCGATTCAGTCTTCCTTTTGCTATCCTGGCTGAAACTTGACAGTTTCTTGTTTGACATATTTCTCGGTCCAAGCTATAATCAATCTCCACCTAGTGTCAAATACATGACGGTAACGCCCACTGCCGAGTGCCTTGATATCGCCTGACCTTTCGCTTAAAGACAAATGGCGGAAAATATCGATTCAACCCTAATCTTTACGCGGCGAGTACACTTTAGTAGCGGTGTGCCTGCATCGTTGACCGATCCTTCTAGGACGGCAAAGTGTGCCTGTCACTACTCGGTACTTGGTCTGGCCCCGGCTGGATATCAGGTCGATCGACCTTGTTGCAGGTGCGTTCGCTGATAGGAATCATGCGATTTGTGGATGAGTTACACTTTCAGGTTCTTATCTCTATCCAATCCATGATCTTGTGCGACGAACCCTACTTGAATGAGCCAGGGTGGGCTAATGGCGGCGGAACACCGCAATCTAAAGCATGTAAGTCAGTCAACAATGGATAGAACTTTCGCTTATTCGCTACAGACTCGGCAAACGTGAGACGAATGGTTGTAAGGACGGCGGTAAGTGTCCCATCATTCTCTGACGATCTGAATCTCGTTTATCCTTTGTAGATGCTAGGGAACTTGAAGGCGCCTCCTGACCCGTTTGGTGACATTATTCGCACGCACTACCGATTAAAGGCACCAGTCGTGTCTTCTCAACTCGACAGGTGGCTCGCCCTGGATGATGGAAAACCGATCTCGGGCGACGCATTCAATGTCTCCGGGAGAAGCGATACTGGTTCAAGTTCTAGCGCATTTAAGAAGGACGTAGAGGAGATGCAGAGCCTTTTGAAGCAACTTCAGGACGGCGCTTTTGAGTAGGGTCAGTTCTTCATAGAGGCATACCAACAATATGACATGTAATGTACATCCTTGGTTAATGGGTGTGATTCTGTCTTGTTTCTGGGACGCATACATCTATGGAGGTTGATGGCAAGTACTCATTGTGCACGTGGATTCTGGGTGTGAATTTCCGGCGTGGCGATGTGTAGTAGTCGAAAATGCCAAAGGA
Source organism: Afroboletus lepidellus (assembly GCA_038094355.1). NCBI lineage: Eukaryota > Fungi > Basidiomycota > Agaricomycetes > Boletales > Boletaceae > Afroboletus > Afroboletus lepidellus. Next base: position 3,354 of record JBBPUA010000061.1, on the reverse strand, counting down.
CAAGGAATCCGCTAGGTCTCAGACCCCGCGTCCATCTCAGTCATGAGCGATTCTGCTCTCCATGCCCTAGCTGGTGCCGTTGGTGGGATGGCAGCAATGTCGGTGACCTAGTAAGTGTTACTCATCTTTTGCACCATGTCATACTCGTTGACTCGGCCCTGACAGTCCGCTCGTCGTTCTTTCAACTCGTGCTGCAGTTGATACTGATAAACAAGACGACCAGGTGAGCGCAATTCATAATTCATGCTCCTCTGCCAATGCTCGTTAGACCTTTGCACAGGTGGTATTGGGCACGATCAAGCGAGAGGGCGTTCGCGGCTTGTACAGCGGACTTAGCTCCAGCCTAGTCGGCATCGCAGTTACGAATGGGTGAGCCACCCTGGCGCCCCCCATCGCGGCCCCTTACTCAGTTTTCGGCTTCCTAGGATCTACTACTACTTTTACGAGCGTTCGCGAGCCATCCTTTTGAACTCGAGGACGGGCAGAAAGGGAACGGCTCTTAGCACCGCCGAATCTATCATCGCCGGCCTCATAGCAGGTGAGAGTTTTTATGAGGTTGTGGTCTGACCCGTTGTCGACCTGTCTGCACAGGGTCTGCGACGACGATTGTAAGCAACCCCATCTGGGTCGTCCAGACATCGCAAGCCGTACACAGCGCCAATGCCAACCTGCCCGACGCGTCCGCCGCGCGACGCAAACTCGGCGTGTTGGAGGCGATCGAAAAGATTTTGTCCAAGGACGGCGTCGCCGGTTTCTGGCGGGGCATCCGCCCAGCGCTCGTGCTTGTGATCAACCCAGTCATCCAATACACCGTATTCGAGCAGCTCAAGAACGCGCTGATCGCGAGCCGCTTGGCCAAGTTGCCCAAGGGCCGACGGGGCCCGGTGTTGACTGACTGGGACTTTTTTCTCTTGGGCGCGTTTTCGAAACTCGGTGCGTTGTTGATGCGCGTCTTGGTCTCGGTTCGGACTGATCGTGGCGGGGATAGTTGCCACTGGGACGACGTATCCGTACATGTAAGCCCGTGTGTCTGCGCTCACGACGAGTTGAGCTGATGCGCTTGGAAGCGTCGTCAAGAGTCGGCTGCAAGCAGGCCATGCACGCGCTGAGCGCTACAAATCTATACTCCATGGCCTTGCGACCATCTTCAAGGAGGAAGGACTGCGGGGATTGTATGGCGGCGCGGGGAGCAAGCTCCTTCAGAGCGTGCTCACAGCTGCTATTCTTTTTGCAGCACAGAAGAGAATATACGAGCTTACCAACAAGGTGAGGGAATGAGTTCGATCAGTCCTTTATGATGACTGACGTTATATATTAGACCGTTTTGTCGTTGAAAAAGTCTACAGTCGCATAGGAATAGCACTAATAAATATTCGTACAATACTTGGGGCAATGGGCGTCGTATGGTACATTATTTGAGGTTCATTATCGAGTGAGGCCTAGTCTCCCATAGGCGAAGTAAGAGGACCAGTTCGGTCACTTTACTTGCGATGCCTCCACCACTCCGTTTGAATGCCGTCGCCTTCATCTCCCCGCAGAACCACCCGATCCTGGTGCGCACCTTTCAAAAGGGACAAGAACTCAAATACCACTACGTCGCCCACACGAGCTTGGACGTGATCGAGGAGCGCAGTCAGCCCCGTTCCTTCTGCTCAACGCATCACGGCCACACCGGTTCTTTCCTCTAGCTGCCGGCGCGACCAACAAGCCCGCAGACGGTTACCTCGGTCTGCTGTACGCGATGGACGACGTCGCCGCGTACGGCTATGTCACGCCGCTCAAAGTCAAGATCGTCCTCGCCTTCGCGTTGACGGACGCAGTCGTGCGGGACGCCGAGGTCGTCACGGTCAGGCCTTCCCTCTCTCCTCGCCCCACCACGTTGAAACCGCGCCCTCCGCAGACTTTCAAGGCGATGCACATGGCGCTCTACCACGCCGTCTCGAACCCGTTTCTCAAGCTCGACACGCCGGGGGACTCTCAGGGGGAGCAGACGCCATACGCCGTCGTTGGGAGCACTCGGTGGCGTACGTTTCGGGCGAGGGTGGACGAGATTGGGCGGGCGTTGGGGTCGTGAAATGCATGTTTTTCGTTTTCCCCGACTTTTCCGTTGTTTGATGTTGGCACTCGCTGGTTCGCAGGCGCGCCGTGGTCGCGCCCAACTCGACGTGCCACGGCGTCGCATTTCTGCACCCGGATCGCAAGACTGGGAGCTAGAACCGAGATGAATCGCGGGCTCCCTCCAATGACTCAGACTCGTCGAGCTTTCTGGGTTTGAGACAGATACGGGGAGTACATCTACCAGACTATGCTATAGACCTAGTGTGGCTTTATTGAGTTGGTCTATAGCTTCGTTTGCTTCTCTGGCCATCGCTCTCACTACACCGTCTTCGTCCGTTGATGCGATATATCCTAGTGTGACCTTGGCTCGTCTAAGCAGCGATGCTGGCAATCTCTCCACCGAGGTGCCGTCGTACGTAGCGTGGGTCAGTTGGTTGAGGAGTGTGGTCCAAAAATGTAGTGCAGCACGTCGTAAAGGGGGCAGCTTGGAGTCAATTGAAGTAGGTTTTGAGTCAAGCGCTTCTTTTTCGTGTAGCTCTGCTTTGGGTGTCCCTGCATCATCTTTCGGTCCAATGGAAACCATTTCGACTTGGAATAGATCGATCATCCCCGTAGCCAGGTCGTTGATGTAACGAAGCACGGAAATGGTGCTGGTTTTTACGCACTGGGTGAGAAGCGATACGGCAGACGTCCGAAGAACTGTCGGAGCGTAGCTGGCCCGGAAGACCGATATGAGCTGTGGGACGATAACATCCGCTGCCGATTTGATCAATCATCAGTCACGCAACCGTCAACCAGTCGGACGTACCATAGATACCGAGCGCGTCCCCACACCGCCTGATCACTTGTCCCAGAGCCTCGCCAACACGGACCTTGGTGTCCACTTCTTGCTTCGACAGTGTCCCCACGGAAGCAGCAGATAAATGGCTCGTGTACGTCTCGAGTAGGCTCCCCAACACGTCATTACCGAACGTATCGACCATTGCCGAGAGACCCTGGACGGCGTTGAGAAAGATGTAAGAATCGTCCTCTTGCACAGATTGCATGAAGATGGACATGATAGCAGGTATTAATGCAGGGTCCGTCGTCGGCGACGCGCGGGGACGAGATGACACGAGTTGCCTCAGAAGGAGTAGACCATGTGCTCGGACCGGCAGGATCGGGTCTTGGAGAAGCTTCAAAGCCTTCTGGTAGATCTCTTGAGGATCTTCCTCTTCTCTTTTCTGTGGCGCCGTCCAGGTTGCTGAACCGGATGCGAGTCGAGCAGTCATAACCATTCGGGCATCCCGCGCCACG